>JAYKKM010000090.1:1950000-2020000 GCA_035772405.1 Chrysogorgia sp. JL179-B06
CCTCACCTACGTGGAATAGAGTAAACGTTTTACGGTGTGATCATCAATGTCTCTCGAAGTCCGATACAATAGACCAAGCATCCTTTGGGCCTTAGCAACTACATGATCAGTATGGGTGTTCCAGTTGAGAGTGGTATAGTAAGCCACACTCCAAGATCTTTCTCACTCTGAACAACAGACAGCTGTTTAGAACCCAAATAGTACTGACGATCATAAATTGTACGAGTTCTAACAACTCTCAGCACCTTACACTTATCGATATTAAACTCCATGCCCCAGGTCATAGACCAATTGTACAGAGCATTAAGATCTTCCTGGAGTTTATCTTGGTCAGTATTGCTGAAAATAACTTGAAAACACTTCGAGTCATCAGCGAATAAGGGTAAGTGCGATCCCTGAGTGATTGCATCAGCCATATCGTTGATGTATATAAGGAACAGAAGCGGTCCGAGGACCGAACCTTGAGGAACACCAGATGTTACAGGCAGATGTTACAGGCAGCCATTCAGAAGAAAATCCATCAAGAACAACACGGTGGCGCCTCTGAGAAAGATAGCTACGGAACCAAGAAAGCAATGGGTCCCGAATACCCATTGAGCTTATAAAGAAGTTTAGAATGGGGCACACGATCAAAGGCCTTAGAGAAGTCAAGATATACTAGGTCAACTTGTTGTTTGTTATCCAATGCTTGAGCGAGTAAGTGAACAACTTGAGTAAGTTGTGTAACACTAGAACGTCCAGGGAAAAAGCCGTGTTGTGTGCGAAATAAAGCTAAACGTTTCACCAAAAACACCCCTTTCCAACAATTTGGACAGCTGATCCAACAGGGAAATACGTATGTATTGGCACTAAGTTTGCATCTTTCCACTGAGTCGGAAATTCACCCATACTAAGGGATTTATTGAATAATCTAGTCAAAGGAGTAGCGATAGTATCGGCACACTCCTTTAAAAGCCTCGAAGAAATGTGTAGGCAAAGAGGAGGTGTCAACACGATCATCTAAAGGACTAAAGACAGAATGAAAATAAGTATTAAATAAATCGGCCTTAGATCGAGAATCAGTAGCAGTTACACTTACATCACCATAGGATACGACATTAGGAATTCTGCTAGACTTATTTATGGCTTTATAGTAAGACCAGAAACGCTTGGGATTGGTTCTCAAGGACAGACCAAGATTACTAATCGCTAAGCTATATGATCACCTTTATACGTGGTTTATATTCTACATTCTATTTATTTGATTCTCCATGCTATAGAAAATTTCTAGCATCATTCTGCTGGCCTAATCCTGAACACTTCTACAGGCAACCTCGTACCCACTGCCCCTGTGTCAGTCGCGAGGCAGCATTTCACTTCTGATAAGAACTCCTAGAAATATACGTTATTAATATCTGCGTACACCATACTTACCCTTTTGGAAGGTTAGGTGCAAGCTGTAGACCGAGGTGGCCTGGTAACGAGTAGTGGTACTTGGATTCAGGAAAGATCCATGCAGGTGGTATCTTGAACTGCCAACCACTCGGGTAGCTTGCACCTATCACACCAATTGCTTCGTGGAAATGAAAACTTACCCTTTCTTTTTTTTTGAATAAAGGGTGGGACGGTGGGTACGATATTTGTTCTTCAGCTTTCAATTACACGTCCGATTACATTCCGTGCAAGTGCGCTAATGATTTGTCACGCGCTTTACCAGTCTTTTAGCCATACCGCATACGCACAAATGACACCTTACACCGTCCTTCTGCGCACACGTGGTTACCTAGCTATTAACCTTGGTTATTACATAACCTCACTTAACATACATTGTTATTGAATGAATCGAGAGAAAAACGGTTCCTGAAATGTGCGACTACAGTCCAAGAACAAAGGAGTTCGTTGCGGATTTGACACTTTAGTTTAGTTTAGTTTAGTTTATTTTATTAGATTTATCACTCTTAGTGAACAGAATATACCCAACAGGCTAGAAGTCCAATTACAGGGGTTCCGAGGACCTACGATTTAAGGTGGTTATCCGAGAAGACCCGAAGTCTTACCATTTGCTGATATTATTGCAAAGGCAGCACTTTCTCCTCAATTATTTTTTAAAGATGAGTGGAGGTCCAACCCAGGATCTCCCAGCTCATAGACATGTGTGGTAACCACTAGATCATAACAGCTGGTTTCCTTGAGACTAACCATTCGAACGCTAGTTTGCCATAATCCGGCGTTTTAACTTTAGTAAACCATTCAGACACCTGCAATAAGCCGCAATAAGCTGCAATAAGGTGAAGAGATTTACTCTCGCTTCTCTTAATTTCCGCCTCGCCCCATTCCTCTCCCCTGGCGCATTAAATCTCGGCCAAAACCGTATTGGAAGCTATTTGACTTGGGAAAAACTAGCCTCCTCCGCAGGCAACTCTGGGGATTGGCCAAAACTCGACATGTATATTTTCCCACGCGTATGGACTCACGCATGACAATTTTCATAATTGAGGGATGGGTGGCAAGATGTAATATTTTGATGTATATAAGGGACCCCTGAGGTAGAAGATATACAGTGTGTCAGTGTTGTGTAGATAATAGCACTTATCTATATAATAGACAAAAGGAAAGTCAAAGCTGTTACAGTTTCGTACTGTCGTTGATATTATGGAAAGTCAAAGTGGGAATGTTTTTTAAAGCAGCAAAAAAGTTGTCCAAGATTCTGTTAAATTAGTCGACTCGACGATTTCCCAATTAATGCATATTGCATACATTATAGAATACCCGTCCACTTTTTGAAACCGCATTTAAAGGTAGAAATACAAACCAGGATGGTCTAAAATGTCTTTAAATTAATGTCAAAGGTTTATATTGTGTGTTGTTGTTGATTGTTAATATCAAATTAAATGGGGTTTTAAAATAGAACGAAGTAATTGTATGTGATTAAAACTTTCCGTAATTTGACCCTTTCACTAACTGTCAACAGATACAAATGGCGAAAGTACAATTTAGCGTATTTTCTTTGCTTGATGGAAACCTTAAGTCAAACTGAACAGCATGATTGTCAACGATTCCGAAGACGCAAACAGCGGCGCTATAGGAACAAATAGAGCCCAACCGCAACAGACCCGCGTAGGAGTTTGTTTTGCCTGGCAATGACACGATTGATGAAGTGATATAATTAACGGCTGCACGCCTGAAGTTCTTGTTGAGTTCATTAAACAATAGCCTGCGTACAGACGCTCGCGGGCGCAAAAAGGCGGCTCTAAGTTCTGTAATTTATGCCGATTTTCGCAATGCTTGTAGATTGTGTTTATATCTTATAGTTATAGCGGGTTATATTAACTATGTAGACTATGACTATAATGTGGTAGACTATGTAGACTATAATGTTATATTAACTATGTAGACTAACTATAGTAGACTTGCTCAAGTTTGCCTCTAAATTGTTTCGGGTTTATTTAAAGACGGGTTTGTTTCGAGAGTGGTTTGGTTTCAAAGACGGGTTTGTTTCAAGGTTTTGAAAATAATCTGTCTTGAAACAAACCCGTATTCTCGAAACAAACCCGTCTTAATAAACAAACCAGAAACAATCAAGTCTATCAAGAGGCAGACTTGGAGCAAGTCTATGCTTATAGCAACTAACGAGTATTCACTAAAAGTTTAAGAAATCATATGAAGAGCAAACTTAGTTCTAATAGACAAATAGGACAAGCTGAAAAGCTAAAACGAAACAGCTGGAAATTAACAATTCGAAATTTCCTGGAAATTAACAATTCGATTCCCGCATCTCTTCGACTGTTTGATCATCCTCGAACCAAAATTATGCCGACTATAAACAGTCATCCTTTGAAAGTATTAGCAAACTCGTTTACAAATATACGTTGAGGCGGCTGAGAAACTGTCTTTGTGGTAAACAAAACAACAAACATTGAAAACGGAAGTAGTTCTTAACCAATTGAATATCCACGTATTAACTAAATTTTCTAAGCGACCAATCATGGTCTACAATATAAATTCCGTATAGTAGCTACGTCACAGAACACGATTAACGGCGCTGGTTCATAGTCTGTGTTTTTCAAATTTCACAGACTATGACGTAGGCTAATTAAACAAGCGCTTAGCAGAAAAAATCAAATCTTTGTCTGAAAACCATCTCATCGAAAGGATAGTTTATGACGAATGTCACATTATTTCAACGTGGGGTTCAACCTTTAGGCCATAATATATTAAAGGGTGTATTTGAACATAATTTGGTTAAACTGAATTGCCCAAAGCTCTCTACAGCGCAAGCGATTATAGGATCGAACGACGCCAGACCGGAAATTCGCTCGCTTGATTGCTTGATTGCACGCAAGCAGATTTGTGAAAAGAAATAAAAAGACGAAAAACTCCAGATTGGTAGTGTTACGTGTTGTTCATAACCATGCTACACAGGTATGCCACTGTAGTTTCTCTGTTTTGAATTGAGGGAAGATAATATTTATGACTTCTCGAAATCTAACGGATTTGAATGGATGAATTTTGAGAAAAGCGTTCATACCGTTTATAAACTGCAAGCGTTCAAACGACTGTCTGCGTCCAGACTGTCAGTGAGTAGTGTTCGATTAGTTCGAACGCTTTAAAAACAAAGCGTTTAAACTCTTTGGACGAGGCATTTAAACTCTTTGAATCAGTTCGAATGGTTCCAGTTTAATAGCCATTCGAACGGTTTGTTATACAATTTCAAACGGTTTATCAAACCGTTCGAACGCTTACCGAACGGCATACGAACGGTATTTACACGGCATCCCTCTACCAGATCACAGAATAAATACTCAACCAGAAGTCCGACCCCTCAAAACTTGTCCCATTTTTTTTATGCGCATGCGTGGATCGGCCATTTTGCTAGCAATCATCCACACTCAACCCATATTTATTGATGGAGGAAAATGGCTATAACTTCCAAACTACGCATTGTTGAAAGACATCGTCTGCGTACGTATGTTAATAATTTCATCAGCTTTCATTTGGTATATAGTTCACGTTTTCCCGTTATCTGTATTTTTTTTAAATTCTCAAAATGTTCGTAGGAAATTTCTCCCTAATGTTGTAGAATTTCGAATATTGTTCATAAAATACTTAACACAGAAGCTTGGGCTTGATATCAAACAGAAGATACTGTAAAATTTTATCTGTGGTAGAAATTTCAAGTTTCTAGCTTAACGGAAAGTATTTCAAAAAAGGAAAACTTTTTTTCATTTTTGTCTGGCCTGCGTGAATTGGTGAAGTTTGCTTTTCCTTTTGCAGTTGCAGTGTTTGATATTTTAAATAACTTTGCTAATACTGTATGTATGACAAATATGAAACTTTGTTTTTTATGTAAAATAAATTTATACGATTCTTTTAAAGTTATGTAGTATTTAAAACACTCGAACACTCGCGTTTTATCATATTTAAAATGCGAGCGCGCAGCGCGAGCATTTTAGATATGATAAAACGCGAGTGTTCGAGTGTTTTAAATAGCTTCAAAAACAATTGATTGTAATCACTAGGGAGTGTACTGGTTTTTATTTTCTATTAGAGGTAAATTGGGTTGATGTATGAAATGCAAATTAGCAGGAATTTTATATAAAGTTCGTAGAGACTTTATATAATTTTCATGCTGATTAGTATTCATGGCTTTTATCAGGTATAAAAGCCTTGCGCGTGACTAAATACGGAAATGTGATTGGACAATTTGGTTAATGAATATTAATGAGTTTTTGAAAGATTAACAACAAACTACAAGATGAGAAATTATATCATTCCAATATTCTTAAAATATATTCAAAAATATGTTCACTAATGTTCATCTAAAACTTTTTCTGCTTCAGTTAGAAAACTACAAACCTTTGCAGAACTTTGTCTTTTAATTAGCTTTTGTTTAAAACATATCCGAAGTTCATACATACAGTATTTGCAAAATTATATGAAATAGCAAACAGCACAACTGCAAAAGGAAAAACAAACTTCACCAATTCACACAGGCCAGACAAAAATGAAAAAATGTTTTCCTTTTTTGAAATACTTTCCGTTAAGCTAGAAACTTGAAATTTCTACCACAGATAACATTTTACAGTATCTTCTGTTTGATATCAAGTCCAAGCTTCTGTGTTAAGTATTTTATGAACAATATTAAAAATTCTACAACATTAGCGAGAAATTTCCTTCAATTTACGAGCAATGGTACGAACATTTTGAATATTTAAAAAAAATACAAATAACGGAAAAACTTGAACTATACACCAAATGAAAGCTTATGAAATTGTTAACAACATACGTACACGATATCTTTCAAAAATGCGTAGTTTTGAAGTTATAAGCCATCTTCTATAAACAAATATGGTGTGATATTTAAGAATTGTGAAAGCCAGCTGCAGGGCGCAAAATGGCGTCAATTGATTTATCACTTTATAGACATTTAACAAGTTACAGATGATGCAGAAACTCGAGCTATGCAATCAAATAACAGTTATATATGTGCATTCTGTAGTTCCACTTTACAGTTTCGACCACGAAAGGTACAGTTGTCAGTCGTTAGTTACACGAAATTTCCTCCGCTACTCCGCCACCCCCCGCCACCAAGTGCACGCTTGCTAGCAAAATGCGGCGTTAATCTATTGGATGCGCGAGCTGAGATGCGCGAGGACACCAACATCAAAGGCGCCGACACGGAGTCGGACTTCTGGTTGAGTATTTATTCTGTGACCAGATTCCTTATTTTCCATACTCCACGCTTACAATTTACGTCAAACTCCGTGCCGTTTTCCATACTCCGGGACTCCGACTCCGTTTTTTCCATGTTACCATTATGCTTCTAACTTTTTTTAATCAACACATGTTAATACATAACGCATACCATTAGTCCCAGAAACTTTTTTAAGTCCCATGAAAAAAGAAAAATGGGAAGCAACTGCAAAAAAGAGAAAAAAAGGAAATGTAAAATTAAGATAAAAGGAGAAATACAGAAAGAAAGAAAGATCTAAGAAATAGAATGAAGATTGGGTAGGAAATATTTAAGAAATAGAAAACATTTTCCGTGTTTACATACAGTTATATAAAAACGAGTGGAAGTTTGGGAGAACGAGAAATCATAGTGGGAACACGAGCCCGTAGGGCGAATGTTTCCACGCGATTGCGAGTTCTCCCAAACTTCCACGAGTGTTTATATAACGTATATGGGAACACGGATAACAATGTTTTCTATTTCCTTTATAAAATAACCCGTAGAAAGCAAATAAAATGTACAAATATCTTTTTTATCAACACGTAAATTCTCCTTACTGCGTATGATATGATGGCGCTGCGATGGCTAATTGATGGCCTTATGATGTCTAATTGATGGCGTATGATGTCGAATTGATGGCTAATTGATGGCTAATTGATGGCGTATGATGGCTAATTGATGGCGTAGGATGGCTAATTGATGGCGTATGACGATGGCGTAATTATCCCCTCGCCCGGCGCGAAGCGCCGGCCGAAGGCCGAAGGCCTGAGGGCGAGGGTGCTAATATCGACCGGCGTTTAGTCCCTTATCACGGGGGGGAACGCTTGGGTCTACAGTGATGGGTTTTGTATATTTATATGCATCAACCGCCAATGCGCGGCATCGGAAATTTGGCCTGGTGAATAATGCAAAATTGAAACGAGCGAGTTTGAAAAAAGTGAGTTTGAAAACAATTTATTGCTATGGATAAACAATAAGCAAAACAAAAAGTGGTTCGGAAGAGGAAGGCGGCAAAAGCAAAACCGAGGAGCAAAAGATCGAAAGACTACGGAAAAAAGGAGAGCGACAGGGACAAAAGATATAATATTTACTGCAACACCAGACCATCCTTTTATTTTAACTTTTAAGTGTCTATATATTTGTAAGATATGAGATAAACAAGGCGTTCGTTCCCAACCCGCGATTTCCGGTCGAGTTCGATAAACATTATTTTTAATACATTAATATGCCTTTTCAGCATAGTTTTTTGGTTAGGGTTGGTAATTTGGTTAGGTATATATTAGGATTAATTAAGCATTTCGTTGAATTGTAAAAGACTACCGCCTTACTGCTACCTACGAATAGCCACTGCCTTCACTAGACACTACTTTTATTATCGTTTATTACAGTATTACTCTCTTTGATTGTCTTGAGTGACGAAGGGCTTTCGCTCGAAACGTTGAATGTCTGAGACCTGTTACACACTATTTTGGTACAATGTACAATACGCTGAACAATATTTTATCTTCAATAAAACAACCATGTCATGTTATTGTTTGTTAGTTGTAACTTGTATAGTCTGCATTGTGATTGTTCAGAAATCTTTAGACACATTTTGAAATACTTAACCGAGAGAGTTGTACTATATACATTCTGGGATTGGGAAAAGTTTAGGCACTATTAATAATACTAACTAGAAATACAGGATAGCCTGTTCAATGCTAACACTGGTATTGACGGGGTCCTGTTTCCTAACAAATTACAATAATTATTTATTACAGATATAAATTTATTACACATATTCATATATATGTACAATATGTTACAAAAACTAATTATAACTTGAAAGTTGTATAAATCCTACAAATGTAGTATTGTCAATTAAGGCAATAGATATTAGATAATGCTCTTACATGTATGCAATGAACAAATTCATTGAGATTAAAATAGTTCTTTAGAAATGGTGGTAAAATGCCTTCAAGACATTTCTTAACAAACATGGTACCAATCCTAGGGTTTCTATTAACCGATCAGTTTCATGTCCAGACTTAGGAAAGGTCAGTTTCTCTGCCCTGCATTGAGACCTCAAGAGCATGCATCTATCCTCACCAACAATCGGGATAGAATCCCTATTAATACTGTATTAAAACCAAATTGATGCCTATACATTTGCACTATAATGCACCCCTAGACATTTGAATGATAAAGAGAATGCACTTTCTTCCTTCATTCTTTAACAGTCTTTGGTGTCTTTTTATACTAACTACTGAGTTGATTATTTCATGAATCACAAGGTCGGTGAGAAGGGGGGCAAAATAGCCTGGACCTTGCAAGGGGCCCGGCCGCGTCGCCACGTCAATCACTTGTGACTGGTGTAATCTGCAGATCAATGAAATGTTGCTACATTTTGCATACCTAACACAAAGTACCAGTTCATCTCAACACTGTTCCCCAATTCTGTCGAATACTGTGAATTATTGAACGGAGTTATCCAAAACAAAAATTATTGAACGCTGATGACGTCACTAGGACAAAGCGCATAACTACAGTACTGTATTACAGTAGTAAATTAGCAACTATGCTATAAAACTTTCAAACAGAAAGCCGGCGAGGGGTGTTGCGTATAACGTATTTCTAGTACATCCATGTTTTACATAGGTAATATTTGGTAGGTTGGAAAACCCGGAATCCGGAATGGAATCCGGAATGGAATCCGGAATCTGTAGGAATCGTCATAATTAACATAAAAACGGTTTTCATAAAATTAGTAATATAATAATCAACTATTAATTATTAACTATTAAAATAATAATAACTAACCAATATGTCAACATAAATTGTATAACATCTTTAATATTTTGCCTTGCAAGAAGTTTGTTTTGTACGAATTTTTTTATTACAATTATTTTTTTAATTTTGGCATAATAATCAAAGCGTATTTTCAATAAAGACAATAAAGATCCTTGTCTCTGCTACAAGACATTATAATTCTATCAAAATCACTGAATGAGTCAACGCGTCATTGTAAATCTCGCTAAAAGGGCGTTGTATTTGTCTATAGAGGCGCCACGCGAGCTATCTCGCTATAGGCAATATATTGCGTGCGTTTAATATTATATGAGTGAATTTCATCATGCCTAATTACCGCTATGATTTGACATCAACAAAAATATCGAAACAATGCAATGCAATACTTCGCCAATAGTCGATATAGTATAATACGTGAGGCGCTTTTGAATAATTAAGTCTTGAAAAGTCAACCCGAAAAAACGTAATTCTGGATTGTGAGACAACGAACTCAGGTGAATAATAATGATATTAATTGCTACTCTGAGTGACAAACCGTCCATATTCACACGATCAGATTTTATCTATCCGATAACAAATCGGATGGCAAGGCATTTTAATGGAACATATTTTGAATTTAGTCCACGGGTATAATAGATTTGGTAATATGATATATAAATTAAACACGATGAGGATATTACAAACAACGAGCGAGCCGAAATATGAAGATGTATTACAATATCATGTTAAATCAGAGAAATTCAAATAACGATATTCGGGAAAGTTTTCAAAACATATAATTCAGAGGTCTTGGCTAAAAGCTTTCACTGTAGTTTCAGCCTTACACTCTCAGTCTCCACGCCGGCACAGGTCATAAGCAAACGAGACTAGCGGGGCCACTTTTAGTGTTAACTATATTCTCATTGAGAACGCAGACCAACCAGGTCTACCGCGAACAGCGTGTGCAGTTGTTTATAGCATAGTGAGTGTACTCACAATCAACACAGTTGTCAGCCACATTGCAGAGTCAGAGAACAACTCGACCAAAAACAAAGCTGTCGAAAAGAAGCGCTATTGACCCGCAAGTCGCAACATGCCGCGGAACCCCCAAAATAATAATACTAATGAAGCCGAAATCTACATGTTGAAAAAACTACATGTTGAAAGGATTTATGGTGAAGGAAAATTTCGAGTGTTGGAATACATACATTTTAAGACCAAACCGGGACCAGTTGCGAAAAATGCAACTTCAAGGCCTTCCGGTAGGAATTGAACCCGCGACCCTGCGATCGCCGATGCTAGTGCAGTGCTCTGACCACTGAGCTACGGAAGCCGTTGCCGAGAGCCTAGTCACAAGTTCTGTATATATGGTGGTGGTAATGCCGGGATAAGATTCTGGGTATATTATAGGTAATATTTGGCATTTCACTCGATCAAACTACATGTTGAAAGTACATGTTTTACATAGCCTGATATACTGAACACGCGGTAACTGACCAATCACAGCGTGCGTAAGACACGACTTATTTTATAAAAATGCATACTGTAGAAGTGAAACAAATGGCGTAGTGCACAGATTCTAATTTTAAACCCAAAATACAGACGTCCAAACAAAATAAAATTGAGTGTGAGGAATTTCGAAATGACTCATTTCCTATTGTTTAGGACTCCCGTATTATGGCTTACAGTTTACTTTTAAGTCCCCTGGCCCATTTAGATGATATGATTTGTGATATAAGATTGTCATTTTAACATACATTGTTGCATACGATTGTCATACGACTAGCGTATTTAATTGTTGGCACATTGCACGATTCAATGGTGAAAGTTGTAAATGTCTATACAGTTTGATCACATACACCAAGGTGGCAATTGTATACAACAATTTGTATCATGTGGATGTGCCTTTACTTTAGAGAGATAAATTTAGGGTGCACCATGTGATGTTTGAATTGTTATTTATGGTATTGTAATCTCCTATTGTCCTTCAAGCTGCAAGAAGTTTTAGTACCATTTAGTACCATATACAGTGTAGATAGACTGTCCTGCTATTTTTGTCTATTTCCTTAATTTGTTGTCCTTTACTGTAGCTCAAGTGAAAGCCTAAAATAGTAAAAGCATCAACAACTTAGGAAGATAGTATCACTTTCCTTTATATTGATAGAACAGGTACACTTATAGTATAGGAAAAGAAGGCTTGTTTTTCCAGGGCTGAACTGTGGCCTAACGGGCCTAATCTCTCATAATAATATCAATTAGTTAATGGAATAAAACTATCAAAATTGAATAAACCAGTAAAAGATAGAGATTCATGAGAGGAAATAATTTTATTTAAATGTTTTGAATTTTAGGAAGTTTACAACTGGATGTTGGTAATTCCGTCATAAAAGAATTAAAAGGTAACACTGCTACGTTAACATGGAACATTATTAGAAGAGCTGGAGAGACCATTTTTAGTGGAACAATATCTTTTGTACGTCCTGGAGAAACAGCAGCTATTACAGTAGCATCTGTTAGAGACAAAGATATTATTGTGGTATCACCTTATGGTGATACACGGGGATGGACAGCTTCATTGTCATCTCAAAAGGTTGTACTTTCTGCAAAGAATCTTAAAAAAGAGGATGATGCAATCTATACATTAATTTTGATTTATCAATCATCTGGAAAATATCCAACAACTAGTAAAACAATCAGACTTAAAGTACTTGGTAAGTTGCCATATTATTATCATCATGACATATCATGACATTTTTGAACACACACAGCAAAATCGTGATTCTTATTTTAAGAAAAAAAAATCTTGTTTTAAGCAAGATATTGCTTAAAACAAGTATAATCATTCTTGTCCATATAGTGAGAATATTATTCTTATCAAGAATGCCATTCTTGCCAAGAATATTATTCTTGTCAAGAACATTATTCTTGACAAGAACATATGTGCTTTAAATAAGCAATATATTTCTTATCCGATTCTTATTTTAAGGAAAACAATTCTTGTTTTGAGCAAAAAATGGCTTAAAACTAGTAAAATTATTCTTGTCCATATAGTAAGAATATTATTCTTAGCAAGAATATATTCTTACCAAGAATATAATTCTTACCCGATTCTTGTTTTAAGAAAATAATTATAATTTTAAGAAAATATTTGCCTAAATTGAGCAATTTTATTCTTGCCTGCATATTAAGTAATAATATAATTATTGGCAAGAATCTTTCAAGAATATTTGTGCTCAAAACAAGTAATATCCTAAGCAAACTGAATTTGTCTAGTCTAGCATTTGATTCTTACTTTTATATAAACTGCAAGAATCGCAACCACAAACATTATTAACATCTTAGAACATGTGATGTATATAAATATATAAACATTTATTTAAATAAATAAAATTCAAGATTATAGTCCTACATGAAAATACTTCGAACAAATTAAATGCTATAACCATGCATGCCAAGTATAACTGTATGCAAAAGTACAGGTCCCCTTATATATACTGTAAATATTTAAAACTATTATTAAAACTATAAATATTAATGCAGGATTAGTGAAAATGTATAGCAGTCTGCCCGGGTACCTGAGCTGGCTCGCCTCCATATAAACACCACCTAAGGTATAATTAGATATAGGTCTTTTGGATAAAGATGGCAGACATCACAGGAACGAGGCTTATGGGTCAAAATTACTTGTTTTGTCTCAGTCCAAACAACAAACGAATATATGTATAGCAAATTTCAATTGTTCACCTGAGCTTATTTTTGACCCACAAGCCTTGTTTCAGCTGCAATCTTTACGAAAAAGGTTTATAAATAATGTTAAGGTTATGATGTTGCTGTAATGTTAATGCAATAAATTTTCCTTCTCTACAGTAATAATAAAAATAATCATATCAATGTACATTAGCTTCTCTCAGCTTTGTAAGTTGTAATTTTGTCATCTTCCTTCCAGTTCCAACCATATTGTTATTTCCTGTGAATTCCACTGTCCTTTGGATAATGTTATCCTGATCAAGACATACCTGTATATGGTACTATCAGCTAAAAACAAAAGATGCACAATAAGAATAAATAAAATTAATAAGAATAATTAGGGAGTAAAGATGTAAATTAGGTTGCCCTGAAGTTGTTTGCAGTTCCCAGTGGCATCTGCTAACATTCAGATGGTTGCAAAATGATCCTGACACTCAGTCACGGCAACCTGAACCAGAAATTCTGGATGTTTAAAATTTAATTATGCATTGCATGGCAGTATACAGTATATGTAATAGCTGTAACAGAATGCCATTTCATTCAAATCCAAACATAACAGAAGCTTTTATTAAACAACACGATAACCTTTTAATATAAAAAACCTTATACCGGTACTTTATTATACAATATATGTATAAAATATATGTAGAAGAGTATTTTACCAGGAACTATTAAGGAACCGGTCTCACCAATTGAAATACACCAGCCATGCAACTTTTAAAACAATAACATGCATTTCCTTATTTCATATTGGATCTGCCCTACAGTACAATATGCATGTTTGGATGGGCAAGCTTAATGCTAAATATTGACTTTAATAATATATATTTAACTGCTCTTGAAGTTTTGTTCGGTTGAGTCTGTGGCATGTTGTTCGAACTGCAGATACACTGTATCTTACTTAATATCTGGAGTTGGTTGTTCAAAGCCTGGATAGCTTATCCAATGGATAAATCCTGTCCAGTGAATATATATTTCTATCCACTGAATGACCATCTAAGAAAAATAGCAGGTAAATATCACCAGCCATGTTTTCAACAACATATTCAACTAATGGTGGTATTCACTCACTATTTTACTGATGGCCATTCACTTCAGTGGATAGAAAATATATTCACTGGATAAGCTATATATATAGCTTATATATATAAGGATTTGAACAACCAACCCCAGGACTTATCTACAAGCAAATATCACTCATGTTAATGAACTAGTTCTGAATCCAGAGGATATAAGTACAGTATATATTTCCTGATAATTTCCAGTAAACATACATGTATAACAAAATATATATTTAATATTTTAATATATAAAACATAAAACAAAAAGTACAGTGCAATGCAATAGGGTATACATGTACATGTATACGAGACTGCTTTTACACTGCATTAAATTCCCATGTTTGGATACTTTTATCCTAGACGATACATGGGCAATCGTCAAGTACATACTGTATATCAATCAAACCAGTACATCGACATTGTAACTCTCGCTCTCCATCTGAGTCTCAGTAGCTGAATGGTTAGAGCGTCTCACCGGCAATCAGAGGTTACAGGTTCAATCCCTGTCCGGGACTCAGAAACATTTTCTGAGGATTTGAGCTTAATGATTGCCCATGTATTGTCTATCTACTCCAAGATCCCACATTCACAACATCAATATATATAAATATACAACATATTTCACTGTGTGACGAAGGACCTTTGCTCGAAATGTTAGACCTCCCATACACAATTTCGGCAGTACAGTTATACCAACTTTTAAGAGTCGTAAAATGAATCGTAAAATGAATATCAGAGCCCAGCTCAAAATTCGAATGTGGAGAGCCATCTCATAACAAACATACATGTATATATATATATATATATATATATTCATATGGATTTGTGGTGAAGGAAAATTTCGAGTGTTGGAATATATACATTGTAATACCAAACCGGGACCAGTTGCGAAAAATGCAACTTCAAGGCCTTCCGGCTGGGAATTGAACCCGTAACCCTGCGATGCTAGTGCAGTGCTCTGACCACTGAGCTACAGAAGGCGTTGCCGAGAGCCTAGTCACGAGTTCTGTATATATAGTGGTGGTAATGCCGGGATAAGATTCTGGGTATATTATAGGTAATATTTGGCATTTCACTCGATTAAACTACATGTTCATATGGATTAGTGGTGAAGGAAAATTTCGAGTGTTGGAATATATACATTGTAAGACCAAACCGGGACCAGTTGCGAAAAATGCAACTTCAAGGCCTTCCGGCTGGGAATTGAACCAGCGACCCTGCGATGCTAGTGCAGTGCTCTAACCACTGAGCTACAGAAGGCGTTGCCGAGAGCCTAGTCACGAGTTCTGTATATATAGTGGTGGTAATGCCGGGATAAGATTCTGGGTATATTATAGGTAATATTTGGCATTTCACTCGATTAAACTACATGTTCATATGGTTAGTGGTGAAGGAAAATTTCGAGTGTTGGAATATATACATTGTAAGACCAAACCGGGACCAGTTGCGAAAAATGCAACTTCAAGGCCTTCCGGCTGGGAATTGAACCTGCGATGCTAGTGCAGTGCTCTGACCAGTGAGCTACAAAAGCCATTCACGAGTTCTGTATATATAGTGGTGGTAATGCCGGGATAAGATTCTGGGTATATTATAGGTAATATTTGGCATTTCACTCGATTAAACTACATGTTCATATGGATTAGTGGTGAAGGAAAATTTCGAGTGTTGGAATATATACATTGTAAGACCAAGCCGGGACCAGTTGCGAAAAATGCAACTTCAAGGCTTTCCGGCTGGAATTGAACCCACAACCCTGCGATGCTAGTGCAGTACTAGTGCAGTGAAATGCCAAATATTACCTATATATATTACCTATATATATATATATACTTTATAAAGCAGATGTTAAATTAACAATATCCAAAATATAAAACTTACCATGAAGATAATTTTCCAGAAGCAAGACCTTGCATCACCTCAATACAACCACTTTATGTAATTATTTGTTAACCCATCAAATCTACCAAAGAATAAAAAGAAGTAGGTTTCAGAAGCTCAATATATATATATATATATATATATATATATGCCCTCTTTCAGACAACTCGACTTGTCAAAAGGGCAAAAGTCCATTAAAACTCCAAAACAATCTTACTGTTGCATATATATATAAATAATAGCCTGGGTAGTGGGTCTCTGGCCTCTGGGAATATCGTTGACGTTGGTGGAAAGTTCGTTATGGAATCCACACGTCCATACTTTGAATACTTTCCTTATTTCAAATTTGCTAGGATCACACAATTTTTCCACGACCATACCAAAATACACCCTGGCAAATTATTTGTTTGTATAAATATTTCAATTCAATTGTGTAATGTCATTAAAATCAGTTATAAAACAGCGCAATGGCATGGCTCGCGCGGTAAATTCAAATTTATAATGTAAATATTTGTTTGCGATACGTCTTATATTAAACAATACAAGCCAGTCCTACCTTTAAGATCGCCAGCAACTTGTTTATTGATTTCCGCAATCCTGGCAAACATCTTCAGACATTATGTATTGGTAATTGTTCCAAATTCTTTCAAGCAATCGATAAGCATTGATAAGCACGCTGTTTTCTTCTCCAACTGAAGTTTGAAGGACGCTATCCCACAAACCATTGTAAACCAACAGACTGAACAGCGCATGCGTATTTCGGGAAATACTTCATGATAGTCCCACATATAGTTGACGTCAGTAACCGATGTTTGTCCGCTTTTACCCATGCCATAACAAAAGAAATAGTAGCCAGACTCTACGCTATTAGTCGTTTTAGTTAGGGTTTAGCCTCCTCCGTAGCACTGGGAGGGATAGACGAAGTTATCGCGGGTACTATATGTGGACTTCCATGAAGTATATACCTGTATTCCTTCATACATGTATTTCCATTTCTTATAAAAATAATATATCACTATCCTTTTTGCTTGTTTTCAGTAAACATATATACTTATGTCTTCGTGTTTAATCTCGGTAAGAATATTTTCCATATTTTAAGAAAAATCTTGTTTATTCTTGGACAGAATATTTCGATCGAATATTTTTCTTATTTTAAGAAAGATCAAGTTCTTCTTTATTCTTCGTAAGAATATTTTTCTTATTTTAAGAAAAATTAAGTTCTTGTTTATTCTTAGTAAGAATAATTTTCTTATTTTAAGAAAGATCAAGTTCTTGTTTATTCTTGGTAAGAATAATTTTCTTATTTTAAGAAAAATCAAGTTCTTGTTTATTCTTGGCAAGAATATTTTTCTTATTTTAAGAAAAATCAGGTTCTTATTAATCTTGGTAAGAATATTTTTTCTTGTTTTAAGTAAAATCGATTCTTGGTAAGAATAATTTTCTTGATTTTTCTCATTTTAAGTAAAATATTGACTAAAATAAGAATTTAACAAGAATTTTATTCTAGATAAGAATTCACAATTTTGCTGTGCATTTGTATATGTTATTGAGCAAGCTTGTTCAGTCCGGATAGAAGGATATTGTACAAGTGAAATCAATATCCTTTTATCCAAACCGAACAAGCACTTGTTTTCAAAAAGCACTTGTTTTCAAAAAAGCACTTGTTTTAAAAAAACCACACTTTAACTTTAACATTGCCAAGTTATTACGGTACATCATTTGACCACTAAAGCCAGTAAATGACTCAAACCCATGGTGCGTTCGAAACTAGAAAGTGTTCTCTTAGTTTTGATTGGCTAAACAAGAACAAAACATCCACTTTCTATGTATATACAGAACTGATTTGGAAATATAAAACTTTAACTTGTCTTCATTTTAAATTACGAATAAAGAAATAAAAATTAATAATCGTACAGTTCCGAATAAGGCTGTATAGAGTGGAAAATTTCTATGAAATAAATAATCGTATATACAGTATATATACAATTATTCATAATGTGAAAGTACATTTACGTATATTGAGCTGGGCTCCTATCTTTATACTGTGCAGATTACGCTTTCCGCCCGGAGAATCTTTAGCCAAGATAGTGTACGTATTACCTACTGTAGTACAATGTACCTGTACTTCTAGGACTACATTCTGACTTGTTACTCATGCAACTACAATGTGATGAACAAGTGAATATAGAGGATATATTACATGATTGACAGTGCAGAGATACAAATTTTATCTTTGAGTGTTGAGAATATTATCATTGCAAGAAGTTAATATTGCATATACAGTCAACTCTCGTTAAAGCGGACACCCTTGGGACCGTCTTTTGGTGGTGTCCGCAATAGCGGGATGCGATGAAAATATCCCGATTTCAGGTTATGAAATGTCACTACAATATATTACTGCTTTTTTTGTTTTAAAATGTCCAGTTTATTTCAATTTCTATTTGACGTTTACTGTAATACATAAGTGCACAGTACAAGTCAAAATACAAGTAAAAAATTTGTATGCAAATATTTTTTATTCCAAAACCAAAAATACAACGATAACATGAATCATGTCAAATGTCTTTTCTTTCCTTCACTGTAAATGTACAGTAACAAAACTCAGTAACCTTACACGAAGTTTTATTCTGTGATGAAGTACCTCTCTATAGTGTGCTTTGATGTGCATGATCTTTCGCGAACGGCATTCTCGCTTACTTTATCCGCAAGCAGAGACTTTCAAGAACTTCTCGGCAGTTCTTCAGCATACTTGTTGGAGGACTTTCATTGTCGTCTTCACCAGAATCACTTTCATCATCACCATCACTTTCGAGAATGATTGTGAACGCTAGTACTGAGTGACTCTAACAGCTGTTGTTACATTTGCGGTGTAACGCTGCTTCCAGATGCAACCATGTCTATGAGACCTTGGAAGTCACCATCATGGATCAGCAAAAGGATCTTCGTTTTCATCTCCATGCAGTTGCCTCAGTAATGTTGCTTAGAATCCTGCTGCAGCAAAGCACTTTCTTATTGTCGTAACTTCAACCTTGCAACCAAGCACTTCCCATCCAACTCATAACTTGTAGTACATTCAGGGTATTGCTTATTTCTGTAGTGAACTTTAAAATTCTGAATTATTCCCAAATCTAGAGGCTGTAGCTCTGATGTGCAGTTCACTGGAAAAAATACCAGCTTGATGTTAGTCCTTTTAAATCGTATGGATGGCAACCAGCAGAGTTAAGGAACAATAAAATCGATCTGTTTCTAGCGCTGAAGAAACGGTTTAACTTGCTGAAAATGTTATGCAGGAGATCGGATGTAATCCAAGCCTTCTTTTTATTGTAATATTCACACGAGAGATCATCCCTGTTGATGCAGTTCTTCAAACATCTTGGGTTGGCATACTTGCCAATGACAATTGGTTTCATCTTTTCTCCTGTTGCGGAAGCTATCAAGGCAACAGTTAATCGTTCTTTAGATTTCTTTCCACCTTTGCACTTCTTTGCTTTTTCTGATAAGCTCTTGTCAGGTAGAGCACGGAAAAAACAGCCCGTCTCATCAAGATTTAAAATATCTTGAAGTTCATCTGTTATTGCACCAAGGCGCTCTTTCCATGAGGAAACTGTAGCTACTGGTACATCTGCAGATTCGCCACAAACCTTGTGCTGAGAAAGGTTGTGTCGTTCTTTAAACCTTCTCAGCCAACCGCTCGGGCTTTGAAGTCAGCGTAGCCTAGCTTCTCTGCAACTTTCGTCGCAAATGTTTGAATCAAAGGGCCATCAATGGGAATTCGCCGCTCGGTATTTTTCTTGAACCACTCCCAGATAGCGTCATTTAAATCGGCGTATTGGGAAGCGCGATTTCGCTTCTTTGACTGAGGAAGACCGTTCTCGTACTCTTCTCTCACTTTCTCCTTATTTCTGATAATGTTGCTGACTTGCGTCTTCCCACACGAGTACATCTCGACAAGCTTGCGCATTCCAACTACCATTGCTTCCTTCGTGTTCTTCTAAAATCTGAAATTTCTGTTTCAAAAGACAACTCATTCCTTATTTTCTTCGAAATACCAAATAGACGACAAATAATGGGACACAAACAGTACAATCAACTTACAATCATACAATCAACTTACGGCCCATATCACACTCGTATAGCCATTGAATCGAGGTGGGAGGGTTAGGAAGACACTTAAGGCGGGGGGTTAGGGTTAGAAAACTCATTTGGTGGGGGGTTAGGGTTAGGATGTGAGATTGGCGACGATTTTATTATGAAAGGAGACACAAAACCATAGGTCAAGAAAGGTCAAGACAGAACGATTCAGGTAAGAATTCACAGATTACAGCGTTCTGCCGTGATCCCTTGTATAGCATGTACCTACAGTATACTCTATACTTCCAGTCTACTTCAAGTTTCTCTTGTCTGGCCAGCTTTCTCTACAGTAACTATGAGTTGTTTGCACACGTCATCTTCTCATGTAATCGCTTGTCGCTAGCTGGCAGCTCACTAATCACACTGTTAACGTACAGGTCAATGTTTTCTTCCTGTAAGCCGCCACTATTCTTTGCGTGTGTGACTGGCGTTCGTAACAATGCATCTGCTACTACCATGCAGTGTCTTACCTGGAACATGTGAAATGGTGTACTGAAATCGCAACAGACTCATGCGAAATCGCTCTGTTTCAACATGAAGTGGTTTAATTTAATTAAATAGTTTATTAAGAAAACTCTCTTGCAGTTACATAACTGAATTAACGAGCTTAATACATTAATATAAGAGCTAATCAAATTTGTTTCCAATTTGCCAATGAGGTATTGGGAAAAACGTTCACAAGCCCTGGTAGTCGCAAGTGCTTCTTTTTCCATTTGTGCATATCGCTACTGTATTGGTCATAGCTCTGGATATATATACCACAGGTTTCCAATTGCCATCGTCATCGACTTGAGTTAATACCGCCCCAAGACCATACGCTGATGCATCAGCTGCGACTTTAGTTTCTTTTGCCAGTTCATAAATTGCCTGTGCTGGTGCTGTAATGAGTGCTTTCTTGACTCGTTGGAATGCTTCTTGTTGAGCTTCATCACACAACCATGCGCTATTCTTGCTGAGTAAATCTCGCAGAGGTTTAGTCATGTCAGCGAGGTTCTTGATATACTTGGTTAACAATGCCCAGGAATCTTCGCAACTGTCCCACATCAGTCGGTTCACACTTCACATCATGTTAGACACAGCTTCAACCTTGCTGGGATCGACTTGAACTCCATCTTTTCCCACCACGTGAGCAAGGAATTCCACGTTATCCTGAGAATATACGCACTTATCAGGATTTAAAGTGACAAGTAAAGTGACATGAGCTTCTTCAAGCCTCATTAAGACTGCTTGTGTCTCACCGAAGACTAGGATGTCGTCTACCTGACAAACTTGTCCAGACAAGTCCCTCGAAAATTCTCGAAAATTCGAAAGTGCTCAGGTGCGGATGAAATACCAAACGGTAATCTCTTAAAGCAATGTCTGCCCCAAGGAGTGATAAAAGTGTTCATCAACCTAGACTCTTCGCTTAACGTTCTTTGCCAGAATCCACAATTGGCATCCAGCTTGGTAACTATCCTTGCTCCAGCTAATTTTCCAAGGGTTTCCTCAGTGGAAGGCATTAGGTGTACTGTACCTCTCTTTGGACAGCTCTGTTCAACTGAACAAAGTCTCCACAAATTCGAACCGAACCATCTTTCTTAGGTACTACCACGATTGGCGAACACCATCTAGTAGGTTGGTCAACTAGCTGGATCACTCCCATACTCTCCATTCTCGCAAGCTCTCTTTTAACCTCATTAAGCAACGGTATCGGAATACGTCTGGGTGCAGTAAGGTTGTAAGGGCTGACTGTTTCATCAACGACGATTTCGTAGTCCCCTTCAATACAACCTATACAGTAGTCCTGTAAACAGTTTGCGAAACTTCTTTTGGTAATTTCTTTTCAATTCCTTTGATTCGACAGAATTGACATGTGAAATAATTCCAAGCTGTTGACAAGCCTTTCTTCTCAATAGTGATTGCTCCAGACCCACTACAACAGGATATAATCTCTTGTAGGTGTCTTCAGAAATTACATTAACATCTTGCTCCACCATCGAGCTTGAAATTTACTTTTTCACCGTCCACTATATTTGCTTTTCATGACTCCCCAATACTCAAGCTGTCACCATGTATATCTCCAAGAAACACACTGCTTACTGGATCTTCTGGTGAAACATCCTCAGCTATAACTTCTCTCACTTGCTTGATATTTTGCACATTCTAGCATAGTGTCCTTTCAGAGAATACTTATGACACACTGCTGACTTGGCTTTACACTCTTGTTGGAAATGTGATGAATTTCCACATCTCTGGCACACAGATTTTCCCGGAACTTTACTCTCATCGTTACTCTCCCCTTTGAAACCTCTTAGCTCGAATAAAATCTTGCTCGGTTCTAACTACTGCTTGTTGACGTTTAACATTTTCACTCTCACGAACCAACTGCTTTCGCTAGAGTCAAGTTTGGTTCTAGCTGCATTTTTTCCCTGAGCTTTGAATCTCTCACTCCCACCACAATGCGATCTCTTATCATTTCCTCTCTCAAAACACCATATTTACAATATTGAGCAAGACAATACAACGAAGTAATGAACGTTTCAGCTGGTTCGTCTTGTTCCTTCTTTCTTTGGTTAAATTTAGCTCATTCATATATCACATTACGCCGGACTGTGAAGTGCTGATCGAATTTTTCCTTGACCTTATCATATTTAAGGTCATCTCCCTCTTCGTCAAACACAAACGTGGTCAAAACGTCATCAGCTGAATCGCGCATAGCATACAGTAATGAATTTACCTGTATCTTCTCGCCCTTCTTGTGCAAGTCCGATGCAATCCTGAATCTGCCAAACTTCCGGATCCATTTCTCCCACAGTTCTGGGCATTTGAAATTGAAAGGTTCTTGTGGCGCAATGTTGTTTGCGACCAAGTACCAACTAGCGAATTTCTCCTCAATCTTCTTTTTTATCAGTTGATCGCTAGTCTTACTTCTCGAAAGTGAATCCTACTTCTGACACCATGTTAAATAAGCAAAGTACAGGTATGTATTTTATTCAGTCTCCACAGTCAGACTCCCCTTGCGTGCTTCCTGCATACATTATACATTATCTATTACAGTACCAGTCAGAAGTAACCTAACACTGCGGTTGCGGTGAGGTAGCGGTGGAGATGCGGTGAGGTTGCGGTTAGGTTGCGGTCTACAAATCTAACCGCAACGGTCGACTAAACGCTTCGGGTTCCGCGTTCGTCCGACCAAAGCCGGCAGCGGAAAGACATGACGCGGACGTCAATTAACTTGCCAACAAAGGAAATTATTAACTTGTAATCATTAGAGTAGTTTTGAAGTCATTCTTATTAGTCTCTGACTCTGTATTCTGCATACAATGTATAACGATTTCGTGGTTGAACTCCTGACAACGACGACAACGTTGGTACAAATGCACAAAGCCTGTTATGTTGGAATTTATCAAATAACGTTAACAATAATATCTCCCAATACAGTCTTACCAAATAACTATTATTGCGTGAAAGCATTTTAGGAGAAGAAAATCTAACGGGCATCTTGATACGATTATGTTATTACTGTTGTGTTTCAAGCCGTTTATTGACCCAACGGCATGTTTTGCTGTCGCATGTTTCTTAAACTCTTGGTATATTATATTATACTCATCCCGTATTCCCGTTTCAAACGTCGAACTTATCATGTGTCGAACCTAAATACATGATAAATTCGACGTTTGAAAAGGTGGTAGTTAACCCTAAATTACCCAAATCACTGTTTTTGCTCTAGTTTCAAAACAATTTAATCAATCACCACAAAACTTGGCATGAAGTAAGTAATAATCATTATACAATTTTTGAACTTACTAAAGGTGACTTACACTTTGAGGTTGTCATGGTAACAACAAATAACTATGTCATAAACAAGAACTTGTGGAAGCAATATCTCAAGTGGGAAAATAGATATCAACTCCAAACTTGGTGAAGTTGTTTCTTATGTCCAGGAGTATGCAACAAGTAGACAGATTTTCATTTAGTCAAATAGTCTTGTCCGAACGCAAAAAAAATACTGTTTCCATGGAAACCAAAGCAATATCGCAAATGTTCAAAAACTTTCTACTTTATGCATAAAGCACTATGAGATACACTTGCAGTCCAAAAATTAAGGCAATCCATCAAATTCCCTTCAATTTAGGCTTTCCACAAATTTGATACAGCAAAATTTGTCGTTTTGAGAAAATCAAGGTTTGAATGAACAACCGTTTAGAACAACCGTTTAGAACTAATTTACTGCTATGTGAAGTACACAACATTGAGAAAAAAGGTCCACTACATTTCCAAAGTGTTACAATAAGATAAATATGTTCCATAAGATAGGCTTTGTACACTTAAGCTATTACAAAATAGGATTATACATACCAATTACCTCCAAAACTATATTAACAGTACCGGTACAATGTTATTTTTTTCGTTTCTTGCCCACTACTTCCAGGGTTGGCATGACAAACTGAATTTTAGGTTCATCACTAGTTGTTGTCTCTTTGGGAGTTCTCTTCCTTTTCTCTTTATTTATAGTAGCATCAGGCTGTGAGCTTAGACTAAATCCCCCAGGTTGGTAGGCATTCTTGTCACCTTTCGACTTCCGTAGAGCACGAAGTTTTCTTCTCTGATCTCTGTACTTCGATGTTACCTTCTTCGCAGCAGTCTGTACTCGCACTTTATCTTGCAGTCTCAGGGCTCTCATTGTATTTACTCCTGGACTAATACCACACAAGTTCATGATCACTGCTTTGCTTGCAGCACCAGTGTTATAAACTGCCACTGTCTCACATACAGCAATACGGACTCTCCGTGCGCCACAAAATTTAGTCTTGGGAAATTTAGACCACAACATCCCATTTGCTGCTTCATTCTGGTTCTGGGTCATTCCTTTTAAACATCTGTTCAGGAGGTCATCTTTGGAAAGCCTTGTGAACATAGGATCCAGTTCTACCATAAAGACTTGGGGCAATCGGTTATCTTCATTATATAAGGATGTTCCTTCCTTCTTGTCCTTCCAATATTTGCACCATGACTTAGTGGTAATCTTTCATTCTTTACCATGTGATGCTGGATAGCCTTTATGCTGGTCTTCATTCCATCTAAATTTCCTTTGTTTTCCCTTATTGCTTTCCCATAATAGTTCTGCATCTTGTCAATAATCTTGTCGGTCAACCGTCCCCTTCCTCCAATTGCCTTGCCATCTGAAAGTTTCTTGCTCTTCATGTCATTCTTGTACTTCCTCAGAGCAGTCCCAAGTCTCTTTTGAACATGTCCTACACATTCTTCTTTACTTATTTCATAATTTGTACCAAATTTTGCATGAAGTGCTTCCTTTACACGACCAAAACTGCTACTATCACCATCACCAACAAATGTTGTATACTTCAGTTGCCTTGAAGCGATACTTCTGCTGAAGATCTCAACAGCTGCCACAGCTTCCATTTCTTCAGATGAGCCTTCATGATTTATCTCACACTTTGGTTCATGAGAGTTCTTCCATTGTTTATACCCATCGCTTTCTTTATTCAAGCTATTATGAGCCTTGCATTCATGGCAGAAGAGGGACTTCACCACGTAATCAAGAATTTCCCCAGTGTCCACTGAAATGACAAATATCACTCCCATTTTAGATGAGTGACCTCTTTTCTGCCAGGTACCATCCACTGTAACTGCTACTCGGGCAGCATCTTTTCCACCATTCTTCTCAATGTCACCTGGTCGTTCAACAGCAACCTTTTCCCTCAACCTCTTTGCTGCATTACCTGCTCAGCATTGCTTGTAGCTGCCTTTTTAATCTGAATAAGGTGTTCGTTGTATGCTTTCTTTGTCACTGGAGGAGGTAAATTCATTCCACTACAAAACTGGGATAATCCTGCATGACCAAACTGGTGTGAAGCTAGCACTGATCTGCGATTCACTTCATGGATCCACCACCCTTGCCACCCAGACGATTGCTTGTTGCCAATGGGGTCTCCACCATACAGGATGAGCATTTAAAAAACAAAGACTCAGACAAACCTTCTCTTTTGCCATTTCTTTGGTAAAGTTGAAGTTTAGAAGTTGGTTGATGGCAAGAACTGCATATTGCTGCGGTTGATATGCACTCGCTCAAAAGAACAACATCCTGCATCTTGAATCCTGTTGCAATTTCAACATCAGATGTCGATCCAAGTCCAACTTCTTTGGCTTGTTGACGAGTCAAAATGCCTCTGCTGCTCTCCAATTTCTCGAAAGAAGTGTTCAGTAGCTTCGTAGTCGATATATTTTCACCATCAGTAGTAGAATTAGTGACTGGAATGTCGCTGACAGCAGAAGAACTGCAAGGATTACCATCCATAATGGCAGCGCCATTACTGAAAGTTTCGGCCTTCTCTTGCGGTCTTTTACCAAAAAAAACCCTTCTTCTCTTTCTCTTTACCGATCTAAACTTTCTTCCATCATTCTCCTCCATTTCTACTCAACAAAATCACTTAAAAACGCTTCGCAATGCACTCGATTGAAAAAGATTGTTCACTATCCACTATCGCTTCTCAGACAACTTCACAACATAAGCACAACAAAACACCACACGGTTGGTTTCAGAGGCAGATTCCTCTGGTCTAGCAAAGGGGTTTTGGTCAAAAAATTCTAAATTTTGGGCGAAAAAAGCCCATAGCAACCGAAATAAACAACATCATCCTAAACTGTTGCTATGCAAAATATTACGAGAGCTTTCCAGATAAATGAATATTTTGAACAAAATCTTTGAAATACCGGGGGGGGGGGGAAAGTTGAGGGGGTGAAAGTATAATAAATAGTGAAGTAAATCAAGTAGAATTTTTTTTTCGAAAAGATTGAAACTGTTGATAACATTTTAGGATTAACTACCACCTTTGTCGCACTTTGATCGATATATCCGACCAAAGCGATCAAACTTAATAATATTGCAGTCGATGGCAACTGAAACTTTAAAAAGGAGTAATATTCACTTCAGCGGTGATGGTCAATTGACAGGTTTCAAAACTCCAAATCCGTACTACGTTAAAAAATATTGTTTGATGAACTATATCATTGGCATTGCTATCCGACATGCTTCTCATGTATGTAACTGATTGCTCTTGACTTATGTGAACTATAAGATAATAACGTAAAAAAACCAAATTAAGCCAGAGCTTTTGACATGTGCATTGTCAATTTCCGTTTTATTCGGCACGTGGCGCTTTTGCCAGGCGCTCTCGTTGTAAAGACTTGAATCTGTGAGTAATTCTCTAATAACTAATACCGCCATGCAATATATACTATAAAATCATGAGGGAGTACATAACTTTTCAAAGAGAGTGCCACCGGAGTGACCCGTGAGTGAACGGACAAGTAAACAAATCAACGAGTGTCCGATTTATTTTGTCATGCTAAACTGCCCTAGAACTGCTAGAAGATGCATGGTCACCATTAACCACTTCATCAAGCACTTTTGCAGTCTGCCTCGACATAGCCCAACTTTATCACTAAAAGTGCCTCAGTTTTGTTTCAAGCGTGGCAAACCAGGCCAAGTGTCAACAGTGGCAAAGCAGGCCAAATGCATGTCAACAGTGCCAGTAGCGAAGCAGGCAAGTGTCGTTTTTGTCGTCTGTGGCAACAGCGAGTCTCGGAATAGAAAATTTCATGAATACATTTTTATAAAATATTTCTCTTCATGTTTCCCTGAGATCTTCGTAAAAACCTCTTTATGTAGTTCGTCAAATTACCACTCGCGAATGGCCGCCGTTCGGTTGTCTTCCAATTTTGTCCGATTCAAACGGATCACCCAAAACGACATTTTACTTCCTTATAAGGAGTGGTCCTACCATGTGCGGCTTATATATATATATATATATATATATATATATATATATATATATATATATATATATATATATATATATATATATATATACAGCGTCGTGTTCACGTGTCCTTTTAGAGCAGTTCATTGATTGTTGATGATTTTCATCCTGCTCTGAAGTTCACGTGGGAAATCAGCGAGACCTCTGTGTCGTTCCTTGATATTTTAATTTCGATTAATGGTGATTCGCTGAAAACGTCGGTCTCGTACAAGCCTACTGACTCCCATAGTTATCTTCTATTTTCATCCTCTCATCCCAACCACACTAAGCAATCCATCCCTTACTCTCAATTCTTGCGTCTTCGCCGCTTATGTAGCGACGACCAAGATTTTCAAGCCAAATCAATAGAAATGAGATCTTTTTTCGTCCAACGTGGTTACCCTACCAACCTTTTAGACCTCGCCGTTCAGAAAGCTTTTCTCGTCCCCCGTTTAGACGCCCTTGAACCATCTTTGGAACGAGTTTCAAACAATAAAATTCCTTTAGTTCTAACATTTCATCCTTTCAATTTTAAAGTTAAAAATATTATTAATCGGAATTTTCACATTTTACAAAATGATCCTGAGACGTCAGCCATTTTCACCGACAACCCTTTGGTATCTTTTCGCCGTAATAAAAACATTCGTGACTCCTTAATACATAGTGCCCTTAAACAAAATACCTCGGCACCAGCGGGAACATTTTCTTGCGGCCGTTCCCGCTGTAACACATGCCCTTTTCTCAATCCCAGTTATTACTGCCCCCAAATTCGACCACACAATCCGTCATGCTTTTTCATGCACGTCCACCAACATAATTTATTGCATTTCTTGCGATAAATGCCCTAAAATCTACATCGGTGAAACTGGGCGACGTCTTTCAGACAGGTTTGCTGAACATCTTCGTTCCGTGAGGATCAATGATGGTGACAAACCTGTAGCCCGCCATTTCAACAGCTCCAACCATTTGGTTTCAGACATTAAAGTCTGTGCCATCCTTCCCATTTCCGGTGGCAACGATAACCGCAAGCCACCACACATCCTCTTGGTCTTAACGAACGTTTTTCTTTTATTTAATTTCGTAAAAGCTTTTTGTCATTTTATTTTGCTTGGAACTTTTTATTATTAGCTTATGCACTTTCATTCCTTTTCAAGTCTTTGTTTCTATTATTATCGCCTAATCCCCTTGAATATTGGACCTGTCATTTCTCCCACCCCCTCAGTCTGCTTATTGATCGACTGTAAAAATAGTAAATGACTTAACTTTTCCCATCTCATTAATTATTAGTTAGTTTATTTCCCGTGCATTTGATTGGCCACTTTCTACCTGTGACACCCTTTTGGCATATATATAAGCCCTATTTATTTTATTTCATCTCGTCTTACTCTGATGAAGGGCTCCGCTCGAAACGTCAGTATCTCGTCACTAAATTCTTGGCAGTTTACCACCTTTTCACTTTGCTATATATTCAAAACACTGTCTACGCAGCACTCTACTTTTATATATATATATATATATATATATATATATATATATATATATATATATATAAATATATATATATATATATATATATATATATATATACATATATATATATATATATATATATATATATATATATATATATATATATAATAATAATAATACTAATAATACAAGACATTTCTATAGCGCACAAATCACTAATGTTTTGGGCGCTTTACAGTACTATAGTAGAAATTTTACAATAAAACTATATAAAATTAAAGTAAACATTAAAAACTATTAAGAAACATTTTAAAAAGATATGTTTTAACTCTTTCCCTACGGCTGAAAAACATCAAAAATTGAACGACCACGTTGTTCTATTGATATCTCTTGAAATAACCATAACTGTTGCGAAAGCTATACATTTTCTGGAAGTCCAATAAACCGGCTTTTACTTGTTCTTTTAAATTTCCCGAACAAAACACATTATGTTAATATAAATTAGCATTAATTATCATAAATCAGGTTGAAAAATTTACATTTTTCCAGAAAAGGCCATCTTGCACGCCCGCATAGCATCTTGAAAACTCAAAATGCCACCAATCGCAGAGTTGTTTATGAAATCAAATCAAACTTGGCGTGTGCGTGGATTTCATGTTCCTGGCGCTTGTCGAATTTCAATTTTTAATCTTGCGTTACCGTGTGCCGTGTTTTTCGATTGACGACTTTGCGGGTCATCAACGACCCATATTAACTGCGCCCGTAGGGAAAGAGTTAAGAGATTTCTTAAAAACAGTCAACAAAGTGCTTTTCCTAAGATCCAATGGTAACTCGTTCCATAGCTTTGGTCCTGCAACGCAAAAGGATCTATCACCATATGATTTTAGTTTTGATCTGGGAATCTGAAGAAGTTCGTGAGACGTTGATCGAAGCTTGCGTTGTGAAGTATTGTAGGCTAAGAGGTCTTTCAAATATTGTGGCGAAATTAAGGTCACGGAGAGCTTTATATAGACCAGTAATAGAATTTTGAATTGTATACGATACTGAACAGGAAGCCAATGCAAGTTAATGAGAACTGGAGTAATATGGGCTGATAGCTTTATGTTTGTAAGTAGGCGAGCTGCAGTAGTCTGGACTCGTTGTAGCTTTTGGAGAATACATTTAGGAGTACCAATCAATAAGGAATTACAATAGTCCAGTTTTGAGAAAATAAAAGCATGAATGATTATTTCCAAACAATCCCTGGATAAATACTTTTTGATTTTTGAAATGTTTCTGATGTGAAAGTAAGCAGACTTTCAGATACTACCAATGTGCTCCTCAAGTCTAACATGTTCATCAAAAATAACTCCCAGATTCCTAACCGATGTAGTTGGTACAATTTCTTCTTCTCCTACGGAAATAAAATTTAGAGTATATGAGTTCTGTTTTATCACCATTGAGTTTGAGTTTATTCAACATCATCCAGGATCTCATATCATGAATGCACTCCTCCATGCGCATTTTAGATAGATTAAGTTCACCGAGATCTTTAGTTTTAAATGAAATATATAGTTGTCCATCATCCGCAAAAAAATGAAAGTTCATGTTATATTTTCTTGCCACATCAGCAAGAGGAGCGGTGTACAACGAGTAGAGTAAGGGGCCTAGCACAGACCCCTGAGGAACACCTCCATCCACGTCGTGCAATTGAAGAATCACATCCATCTATACGAACAAACATTTTTCTAGATGAGAGGTATGATGTAAACCAATCCAATACACAACCCTTTATACCAAACCGTCTCGACAGCCTTGCCATGAGCAGAATTGAATGATCCACAGTATCAAAAGCTGCCGAGAGGTCTAGGAGAACTAGAATAACAGAACTACCATTATCGAGGGCCTGGAGAGTATCATTTTGAACTTTTAGTAATGCTGTTTCAGTGCTGTGGAAATGTTTATAGGCAGATTGAAACTTCTCATGTACACTGTAGGCAGTTATCCGTTAAGTACTCTGTAAGTTGTGCGGCAACGACTTTTTCCATAGATTTAGAAATAAACCTTCAAATTTGATATTGGGCGAAAGTTGCAAAATTCCTCATGAGAAATATTATACTCTTTCAGCAATGGCAGCAGCTTGGCAATTTTCAAAGAATTAGACATTGCTCCATTTTCCAGGGAAATATTTATTATCCTAGTAATGACAGGCAGAATATCTCCAAGGCAGTGGTTTAGCATACTAGCTGGTAAAGGATCAAGATCACACGACTTGGTGGCAATATTATGAACCAATTTGGAAACATCACAACTACTAACTTTTTTGAAATTGTAAAATTGCGAGGAGCATGAGTCAGTATCAGGTTCGAAATTAACAACGTTATTGGAAATCGCACTGAATCTTGGCAATTTTCTCAATGAAAAATTCAGCAAGTGAGTTAGCAAGTGACATCGTGTTAGGAGATGGTGGATAGCGAATTTTAGTATCCTTATGAAGCAATTTACTTACAGTCTTGAATAAGGTGTTCTGACTGGATGACCCATCCTTTATTATATCAGTGTAGTACTCAGATTTTGAAGAGTGAATAAGATTATTGCAATGCCACATTGCTGTTTATAAAGCTTCACCAATCAGTATCAAGTCTCGAAGTACGCCATTTTCTTTCAAGTCGTCTCCGTTCTCGTTTCTGCTCATCAATTTCACTAGTATACCAAGGTGCTTTTGGACGCACAATAATCGTTCGACTTTTAATAGGTGCATGATTATCTAAAATATCCCGAAGAGAGTTATAATACTGATCAACTAATGTCTCCAAATCCATACTTTCGTAATTTTCCAAAAGCGAAGAGCTTATTACATCAGCTTTAAATGCATCCACATTTACCTTTCGTAAACTTCGGAAAACCAAATATTTCTTTAAATATCGAGGTTTGTTAAGCGATAGCTGTAGCTGCACGACTGAATGGTCGGAAATCACAGGGTCAAAAACATTTTGATAGTTGACGATGTTGTCGTCAGATCTTGTTATTATTAGATCAAGCATATATGTCCGTATAGGTATGTGTAGATCCAGACACACACTGTTTAAGATCAAATAAATCCAAAAGACTATGGAATTGTTTAGAGAGGGGGTTATTTGAATTCTTCGAAGATAGACTTGGTGACAACGAATTTGCTTGTGAAGGAGGTGGCCGATATATAGTTATAATTCTAACATTTTGAAGATCTGATAGGGAGCTATCCAAATATTCAAATGATCTAAACTCTTCTTGAACTGTAGATCTAATGTGCAGGCTTTCCTTGAACAGCAACCCAACACCACACTATTATATATATATATATATATATATATATATATATATATATACATATATATATATATATATATATATATATATATATATAAGAAAAGTGAAAAGGTGGTAAACTGCCAATAATTTAGTGACGAGATACTGACGTTTCGAGCGGAGCCCTTCATCAGAGTAAGACGAGATGAAATAAAATAAATAGGGCTTATATATATATATGCCAAAAGGGTGTCACAAGTAGAAAATAGCCAATCAAATACACGGGAGATAAACAAAGTAATAATTAATGAGATGCGAAAAGTTAAATCATTTGCTATTTTTACAGTCGATCGGGAGAGGGAGAAATGACAGGTCCAATATTAAGGGGATTAGAAATGACAGGTCCAATATTAAGGGGATTAGGCGATATTAAAGCAGTAAGAAACAAAACTTGAAGTGCATAAGCCAATAATAAAAAAGTCCCAAGCAAACTAAAATAACAAAAAACTTGTAGGACATTAAATAAAAGAAAAACGTTCGTTAAGACCAAGTGTGGTGCCAAGTTTAAAAATGAGACGCTTCTCTTGCCGTTTGCGGTTATCTGGTTACTACCTGAGATGGGAAGGATGGCACAGAGCTGCATGTGGTGGAAATACAGTGGAAACCATGCGCGTACCAGCAGCGAGCTGGCCTAAAGGCGGATTTCCAGTCCTCGCACGAAGCAACTCGCAGCTCGCTGCGGGTATGCAGCTCGTTGCGATAACTCGCAGGGATTTCAAGACTGATGAAGCGATAGCCGCGTTTTTTTAACAAACTTCGAGGTGTTTGGATATCCTCATGAATCACTCTTCTGAGTGTTTCAGATATAGCACCTCAAATAAATCGGTATTTACGAGAAAATCGAGGTGAAAGTTCGATTAATTTATGTAATTTCTTCCCCTTCAATATCTATGCAAATACACACCGACACGGTAATGATTTCCTTTGTGCAGTTTTCCCCATAAATTACTAATGATTTGAAATGTTGACATAATTTGTTTTGATTGGTTGTTTATTGCGAGTTTAGTTTATTAGTTTATTAGATTTTATCACTCTTAGGTGAACGGAATAACCCAACAGGCTAAAAGCCCAATTATAGGGGTTCCGAGGGCCTACGATTTAAGGTCGTTATCCGAGAAGACCTGAAAGTCTTACCATTTGCTGATATTATTGCAAAGGCAGCACTTTCTCCTCAATTATTTTTAAGACCTTGAGTGAAGGTCCGATCCAGGATTTGAACCTGTGTCTCCCAGCTCATAGACATGTGTGGTGGCCACTAGACCACAACAGCTGGTAAATAATATAAGCTGGTAAATAAATTGCTGCGAGTAAAAAATAGTTCAACATTTTCAACTATCTGCCACGAGGGCTAAAACACTCGCAGCGAGCTTGCGAGTGCTCGCAGACAGCTGCGAGTTGCTTCGTGCGAGGACAGGAAATCCGCCTTAAGGCACCAGTAATTTCATTTCATTAATTTTTTTATTTTACTTCCGCCTTGATTATCTAGTTTATATAGTGAAATTTATATTTAAAAAGATCCTATATTCATTACAAGGCTTGTAAAACAGCAACAGCAATCGCCAATTACTGCCGTTCCATTACAACAATAATACAACAAAATTACTGCAACAACGTTAATTATATCACGATTGAGTCGGTTTTCTTTCGATGGCGTGGGTTCGAATCTCACCGCTGCCATTGCTCATTTTATTTCATTGCAACATTACCGTAAATTATTTTTCTTAATTAATTCTAGAGATGGAATGAAATGTATTACATGTTGCGAATACGGGTTTAAATTTTATATAAGCGTAGAAAGAACTCACCGTGTACCAATTACATGATGGGAATACGGATTTAAATTTTAGGTAAACGCAGAAAGAACTCACACTAAAGCATAGCAATGTCACGAGAACTATAGTAGATAAAGTATTACAAATTGGTAGCTTGACCGAGTGGTCTAAGGCGCTGGTTTAAGGTAATTCCTCAGTAATTCTTTCCGAAATGAAAATTATCTGAAACTTCCCAGTCTTAAAGTTATTGACATACTTATATTAAAGCCAAAAAAAAAGTTGGGGTCACGGACCTTGTTTAGAAGATATGGCATATCACAGATCACCTCTTACTCAGTATGGTGACGTTATTGTGACCAATTTACGAGTCGAGTAAAAACCGCATTGCACAACTTTTTCTTTAAACTTTTGACAAAGATATATTTTTATTTTTCGCAACTAGTAATTTTATACAAGAAAACATGGTATTTTAGGGAAAAAGAAACAGCTAACAGGGTTTATTATGATAAAGAAAGGTCGTTTCCCATATTCTTTGACATGTTATTTGAAGAAACATTCATCAAAAATGTAAAATATTGTAAGTTATAGAAATGATTTTTTTCTAAGTTTCTGTTATAACACGTAAAAGTGGTAGAAGAAAAGAATTATTTAGGAAACAATTATGGTCACCGACCTTATTTAAGAACTATGTCCTTAAACCGGCATTATCAAGTAGTTTACAAAGCTACTTGCACAGGGAGCCCTAGCTAAACTTGTGTAACCGTTGTCGGAAAAAATTGATTTAGTCCCTTAATAACTCTTCTCTACCAATACATAGCGGCCATTGTTAGATTTGGCACTAAATTGTCCTAAAATGATCGGAATTTTTTGAAAGTGCTGCATAATGGCCATAAAAACACTGATTATTGGATGTGCGCAGTAAATGTGCACAATGCAAAACTGAGGAATCACCTTAAGGTAACAGTCAATTTCGATGGGGTGCCCGGTCGAATCCCACAGCTGCCAGCGGTAGAACAGCTGAGAAGTTGTAGAAAAGGCGAGCGAGGGAATTATTGCGGATTCGTATTTCTAGTATATTGTAGATTGTAGATTGTAGATTATATTATATTATATTATATTATTGTTTTCTCTTATAGTGCGGCCTTTTTATACTACTGGAACCTTTAGTCAGGGAAACATTGATCATAATGAAGGAAGTAAGGTTACGTTGAAGTGTGAACCAGATGGAAGTCCAAAACCAATAAAAATTGTTTGGAAGAAAAATGGTGTATCTTACAAGGAAACCGATACTAATGATCCAAATCTTGTTTTTCAAAATGTTACCAGACGTTATACTGGAAAGTATACCTGCGAAGCAGAGAATGATGCAGGAAGAGCTGTTAAGATCCCTACAATTAATCTGGTTATTAAATGTAGGTGTTTTAAAGATTTTTATAATAATTATTTAGATATATACTGCAGTACATTTTTTTGAATATATACATGTAACTATCAGACTAATCCCTACCTCATCTACAGGTTATTGTTATAAGTTTTTTTAATTAAGGTTTCAAAATGCATTAATTTGATTTATACAATAAATAATATTAAAAATAGACGGTGTAGCGCGCTTGGGGTCTGGGTCTCAGGGGTTGGTTTCCCAACAGCCAATCATTAGCCAGCTTACCTGTTTGACGTAATAGGGTGACACTCCTAGCTAGCTAACCTCGAGGGTTTTCGCCCAGTGTAACTCATCGACTCGTGTGCTCAGGTTCTCCCACCCCCCACTAACCCCAAACGTAACCAGGGCGGGGGGGGGGGGGTGGTCACAGTCGTCGGGCTACTGTATCATGTGTCTAGGATACTTCGGCGATGTGTTACAGTTCCTTCGGTCATTCACTTATTTACAGATTATCGCAGGGTGACTCCTTTTTATTGTTCATATCCGGTTGCCAGTTTTTATGTTTTCCGGGGACGAGGTTCCCTCGGTAGGTTGTGTCCAGCTTTTCGTCTAGCCGTAACTTGATTGCACGTTATTGAATTTACCGAAGGAGGGGCACTCCCTCGGCAGATTGTTTGCTGGCTATTGCTAAGGCGAGCGACGCGGTTCCCTCGTCGGATATTAGGCTATTGCCAATAGCCTGATGGAGCTGCACGACTATGCAAGGTTCCATTCGCTTGCAGATTATTCTATCTGCTTAGGGACACAGACTTTCTATTGCTAGATTGAAGGCTAGCGCTAGGCGCTGGATAGCAGGCTATTGCGTCTGCATGGGAACTTTCCCTTGGCAGCCAATAGCAAGATGCAGCTGCAGGGCGACAAGGTTCCCCTAGCATGCTGCCCGCAGGTTATTGCATCTGCCGGGGGACACGGGTATTCCCTCGGTAGATTTAGCGCTGGCTATTGCATCTAATGGTTCCCCGGGCAGGTGATAGCAGTCTATTGTGTCTGCATGGGATGATTTCCCTTAGCAACCAATAGCTGCATGGTGCGTCAGGGTGACGAAGTTCTCCTCGCATGGGTTGGAGCTGCAGGGTGACAAGGTTCCCCTCGCACGCTGCTTATTTCTTCTGCTGGGGGACACGGGGTTTTCCTCAGTAGATCGATTGCTGGCTATCGCATCAGCGAGGGACACGGTTCCCTGGGCGCTGCAGGTTTATCAATAATATATTATTTATAGTTACTGCACAGATTGACCACGGTTAATACAAAAGTATCTATTGTCAATTAAAACTGACCAATCAGTTTTCTGGGTTTTTACAGGTCGTACCTTCATCCTTTGTTTGCAGTTTAGGAACTGATTGGTCAGTTATAATTAAAAATTATGCTAACTTTTGTAATAGCAGCCTTGGTTTGCCAGTTTTAGCAGTAGTTTTGGTCAGTAGAACCTATATTTAATAAAAATTGTTAAATGTTGAACTATATTTTTTATCGCTACAATTAAATATATTTTTATAAAGCTATTTTGTTGTGACTACTACTACTATCCATAGATTTTTGTTTATGTGAGTCTTGGATATTCCAAACTGTGAGAAGAATGATTTTTATATTTAATCTGTGAGTTCATTCACGTTTTAGTTTTTCTTTGCAATGGCGGAACTGCAGTATAAGGAATATTGCTCAGTATAAGTGGCTATGCAATGCAATGAAAATTTACGCCAGTTTTTTATGCTTGTATTTGCAAGAACAATTAAAATAACGAAGAATGGCACTTTAAAGGCACTTTAAAACAAGAATCTTGATAAGAATATTATTACTTATTTTAAGAAAAAATATTCTTGTCAAGAATAATATTCTTATACTTTACTGACAAGAACAAAATCGTGATTCTTAAAATAAGAATCACGATTTTTATTTTTCTGTTTATGTATGCTTCTAGGATTGCAGTCAATAAATTTGTAAAATATCTAGAGTGCATGCATGCTTCTGTAAACCTTTAATTTTTACCCCGGATAGTGGAGCAATTTTTACCCCACTTTGAATTTCTACCTATTTTTACCCTTAAAAACGGGGCATTCTGTGGAAGTCTAATTTACCCCACATTTGGGGTAATTTTACCCCCTTAAATTACCCCCTTAAAAAGGGTAACTATTACCCCTGTTTGCGGGGTAATTTTTAATTTACCCCGAAAAACGGGGCATTCTGTGGAAAAAAAACTACCCCAACTGTTTGGGGTAATTTTTACTCCCTCAAATTTACAGTGTGGATAGCAGTCCGTTGCGTCTGCATGGGATGAGTTTCCCCTGGGCAGCATGGTCGTATGGAGCTGCAGGGCGGCTAGGTCCCCCTCGCATGATGGTGGCAGATTGATGCATCTGTTGGGAAGAGGTTCCCTATCACAATTGATATAGCTGGGCTCGGAACTCTGCTCGGTTCCCTGGTGGGGTACGTAGGCATGGTGGCCACAGCCGGGAAAGCGGTTCCCGGCACGTTTTGAACACTAAGTGGCGATTGCGTGGGACGAGGTTCCCTCAGCATGTGTTGCGGCGTTTTACATGGGGAGAAGAGGTTCTCCCGGAGACCATTGCATTGCATGTGTTTGTTTTGTTTTGTTTGTTCTCTTTATCTTAAGCTTTTCGCGACGTTCCGATCCTGTCGTCGGCTTTTGGTTGCGGCTTTCAGGGTCGACAATATCACATGTAATTTGTATCTACCGTCTAAACCACGATATATATCGACTTTACCCGGGCTGACGTGCCACTCACTGGCTGTGAAATTGTAGTTTCTCGGAAAACCAAGTAGAACCCCGATGCCCTCGAAATAAAGAGTCTTGTCAACCTTTATTCTACACTTACCTGACTCCGGTAGTTTCTCAACTTTAAAAGTTATCCCATTAGTGCTCAATATGTCTTCCAAACCTTTGGCTAACGTGTTGAAGGTGTAGTGTCCCACACCTATTCTATGTCTCAAGACCGTAGAAGTATCTGTTTTGTGTAGAAACTGAGAGTTGTCGTCTGTCACGTTATTGTAGTCCTAAAACACATAGCTGTCTTAACCATAATGTATGGGTTATCATGCGTGACCATCATTGCGTTGTCAAAGGACACGACTTTTTCCGTACCTTCAATGATTACGGTACATTATATGCAGGAAGGCCTTCGTGACTACTATGGAAAGTACTACGACAAATCGGTAGCGAACATGAAAAAGGCGACACACGACGCAAAGGCAGACCTCGTCCAAAAGCACCCACAATGACATGTTCAACTTAATAAGTTCTTGTTCGAACCAATTATCACACGTACAGGAGACATCAAGGGTGTGATTGTGAATACATACTTTTCAACCGACACTGGGTTTGTAGACATCACCACCCCACCTTCAAGAACGATAAATCGATGACAGCTTTTCTGAGTGGTTACCGGGTATTATCGTTGGCGTGCCAGGTGATGATCCTGAAATGACCCCAATGGACCCTTAAAAGAAGTTATTTCCAAGCGATCGCAGCCATGTACATTGCCACGTATAAGTCGGGGGTGTCGATGTCAAACTTTACACCAAACCCGCATGTACAAAAACAAATAAACTGTCTTATGAGATTCCATGTGTACTTCACCGCTAATGTATCGTATGGAAAAGGGTCCAGATGAAGTCAATAAAATCATCAGACTTTATTCACTTGATTATAGACTTTTGAAAAAACATCTCGCGAAAACAGGTAGATGGTTTGTTAGCAGTCCAAGTGTTATTGGAGACTACAAGAGGTACTGCCCACTGACGTCTAATGGGTTTCGAGGTGTACCCAGGAGCCCAGGCAAAGTCGAAACAAAGCATCGTGGGAGCTAAAGCCAGCGCTCGAGAAGTACAGCAAGTTTTTAGACAACTAGTAGAATCAGCCGTGGTTCAATACTCACCCAGTGCTTGGATAAATCTTATGGAAAGAGCGATAAGTGACACCAATGTCAAGCTGGACGTGGCTGTGCCACCCAATACTTGACTGATCCCTAGAAGCATGGTTTTGTTAAAGACACCCATTCCTGGTTATAATAATGTACTTAGAGAGGCGTCTGACAATGGGATGACATTTGGTTATAACAGTGGGTTAAACTACAAAACCCTACCTCAGTAGCCTAAGAAAGTCCACCAAGGTGGGGGAGAACACTTGGAAACTTTGGCTGTGTCACCACCTTTGAAAACAGTGACGCGCCGCCGTCCAACACAAGTGCCTGTGGGACCCAGTAATCCAGACAACCACACCATAGAATTAGGGTTAATATTACTGGTTTCAGCTGTGACTGGTTACTTAACAAGCATGAATATGTGTTAAAGTAACGAGTCTAATTTATGGGTTTGATGACACCGATCACGAAATCGCTAAAATATCGAGAAGAACAAAAAGACATCTGGACGACGATCCTAAATTAAGTGTAAGTGGTGGAAAAATGTCTGGAAACATAGACATGGCGCTCAGGGCGGTCAAAACATAGCAGATCCAGTCGATAATTTAGACGCTATTAGTAAAAAAGTGTTGGAATCTGTGTATTTACCGCTGTACTTTAAAATGCGGTCCCATAATGTTGTATTTGACTCAACACCTGCACAAAGTAAAGTTGTGAACAGTGTAGAATACCACACTGGTACCGCCAAAGTGAAAGCCATCGGGGACAAAACAAGTATGTTAGTACAAAATGACCCAACTTATGTTCCTATTCTTGGTGCTAATGGTGGTCATAGCTTTCTGTCCCCTGAGTTAACCCCAATTCCACTTGAATCAGGGATGCATTTTAACTGCCCATGTGACGTGTCTGTTTTTGTGGTACTTACTATACCTATGAGGGTGTCTACTGTACATCAAATTGGGAAACGATTATAACAAACGACGACGGTGGTTGGGACAAATACATATAGGGTACAAGACCGGCACGACTAATAGATTGGCGTATGCTGGTGGCAACCCAGCAAAGGAGTACACGTGTACGATCCCAAGTAACATCGACATCACCACGATTCATATGGTGTCGATACATTGGCAGATGAGTAATTCACCCGTTAGGGTCAACAACATAAGGTCAACTGATTCAGACTTCATAAGTAATTGTAATGAGATAGGGAGTCCTTATGGGATGGTCTTTGGAATACATCGACAAAGATCGTCAACCGCACCCTACGCGTATCCCATCTTTCATAGAACTTTACGGTGTGAAGATCGTTTCTGCAGGTTATATGACAAACCGAGACATATTGGTAATTGGTGAGAAAATAATGAAGTGATATGGTATAAAGTAACATGGGCAAGTGTGTGTCGAAGGAACCTACGCGTTATAAAATTAATAAAACAACTGATCACATATGTTTAAGGTTAGTGGTTCGTTCGGTCGTGGTGACGTAAGCCTTGAACTTCACGCTGAAATTGGCTCGAGGTCAAGACGTTCTTATGGTGGGATTATTTTACCACAACACGTGGAACCACGCGTTGAGTCACCGGGGTCAAACGTGATTAACCCAGAATAAGATACCTTAGGGGGTATACGATGTCAAAGGCCGGTCACAAAACCCCCTAACGCAACCTAAGAATATTTAAAGTCATATAGAGTATAACAAACTTCGAGTCGCACAACGTAATGACTATCAATCGCGGTGGTAACGTGTGGTTTAGGGGTAAAGACGTTGCTAAGGCCCTTGGGTACGCTCGACCAAAGGATGCTATTCGTGTTCATGTTGACCATGACATTGATAAATAGACCGTATTTATCAATGAACCAGGGTATATTCATTGATATTTTCAAGTAAGCTACCAAGTGCAAAACGCTTTCAAGGCGTTAACTCGTAATCAGTTTAAAATGGTTAGTGAATTTGACCTTCACGCAAATGTTGTTGATTACCTTAGGAAGTACTCCTATACCATCCTAGTTGCTGCTTGTGGTGAAAATCAGTACACCTCGAACAAGAGAATCATGTCATGGTACACCTGACTTACTTGTGCTAAGTCACCCGCATAAGATTTACGATGGGCTTGTCATTGAGTTCAAAAACCCAGGTGGTACAGGTAGACTTACAGTCGACCAAAAGAAGCAACTACATAAATTCAAAATGGCTGGGAACTTTGTGTTGACTACTAAGTCGTATGACGAAGCCATTAACGCGATAATACATTACTTTCGTGAGTCACGATTTAAATGCCCTTGGTGTGTCTGTAAATTTGTGACCCTCGACACACTAGACGTTCATAATAAGTGGCTACACCGTGGTAGAACGTGTTGTGACCATTGACAATTCATCTGTAAGCGAGTCTGTGAGACATCTGACATGTTACTGTGACGTGCTGCTGATTTGCTGTGAGGTAACTGAGAACAGAACATACGTTGGATTATATGACTGAAGAAACGATGGCTCGGTGTGGTACCAACGATGATGTGGTGTGTAAAGTTACAGCTGAAACCAAAAGTGTTAAAGTCAAGGACCCAAAAAGAGTCGCTGCTGGTAAAAGGTTAGCTGAAATTTCAAAAGCTGCGAAAGAACGTAAGATGCGAGAAAGACTTACGCACGAAGAGTCAACAACGTGGGACATTAATTATGGTTATGCCATTGGTATCGTGAGTCTCGCGTTAAGTGGTATCACGTTATGGTACTGTATACGACACGTAAAGAGCCACTTCGAGTGTCGTGTGTCGAACCACCACACGTTATTGCACACGCCGCAGGAAAATTATTAGACACTTAGACGAATGAAATGTATGCTAATTTATAAATGGCTGTAGAAAAGAACTTATGAATGAATTGCCAGGAACCGTGAAAGGTACTGTTCGACTTGCTGTGGCAGTTGGTACAATCACAGAAAATAATTCCGACGGACCCATTTAAATCAACGTTTAAGTTAATGGTGAGTCTTGTGGTTGGTGGAATTTTCAACGCAATGGCTTTCGCTGTTGCTGGTTTTGCGTTTTCAAAGCTTAATAAGTCGGGTTGTGAAGCAGAGATGAAACGACACAACCATGCTTTAGAAGAATTGGCGTCAAGAACCATGATAAGATACAGCGACTTAGACAAAAGTTGTCAGACGCTAATGCAGACATCGATGACACAAACCACGCATTAGATGAACTACGAAGCGTACTCACAGTGGAACACAACGGTAGAACGTTCACTCAGGAACCAAAGCTTGCGGATTACTACCACGTGGGAAATGAAGGAATACCAATTGTTGTTTGTTGGTACAATATAGGTCTCGTCGATGGAGTCGTGGTACTCTATAAGTTATATGAGCGACGACATGATTATGAAAGCAATGAGTTACGGCTACACGATTGATGAAATTGCGAATCAGGTGTGTATACCCTCGAAGACTCGTAAGCTATGGTATTGTCGTGATTGTAAGACACCCAAAGTGAAAAGTATGTGTGGTGGGTATGTGTGTTCGAAGTGTGGTGACATTGAATGGGGGTACACTCAAAGTTATAGTGACACGAAAGTGATGCAACCAAAAAGTCTTCACAAGCGGTCTTGGTGGATGGGTAGAAAGTTACAAGGGATGGTGAAATGTGTGCACATTGAATTATTGGTCGTCGACTTTATGAAGGTGGTTAATGTCCTCGAATCGTGTAAGTTAGTGCGTGGAAAAAACATTAGCAGATATGGATATTATACATCATAAGGTTATGCCATCGACGACGTATTAAGTTACTTGAAAGTGTTTCTGACCTTAAAGAAGGTAAAACGAAGCAGAAGTTTGACCATAACTTATTTGGTGTAGTGTACCCAAAATTGGGATGATGTGACGATAACGACAGATATTACCGTGAGTGGAAACTAACACAAACGGTCTAAAGAAAAAATGTGTGGTATGAGTATAAGCCATGAACACGACCATTGTAAATCCACTGACAAAAAGACGAGTCAAGATTGGTTGGCGTGCGTATAAAAAACTAGTTAGAACCGGTGTAATTAGTGGTCAAGGGACCCATGAAGTGGCTGCACGACAAACCATAAACGACGATGGTCATAATTTAGAAAGAGGATGGTCAGTCAGGTTATTGGATCGAGCATTAAAAGGGTATAGAAGGTCCTATGAAATGGAGGTAACTGATTACACCGACATTAACCAACTAAATGTGAGTAGAAATGTTGTCCGATCTTTTGAAACGTGAATTAAATACAACCCATGAATGAAGGTGGTAGAGACAGTCAAGGTCACTTTTGAGAAAGCGTTGGAACATGACTTGAGTATGTACAAGAGTGCTTATTTTAACAGCAAAACGTTTGTCGTCGTTAATGAACGTGAAGTGGATCGTGTTGCCAAGCGTGGATCAGAGCAGTTGTTATAACGCGAGTTTCTGAGTGGTTGTCTGAAGGGTCTGGGTGGATCGTTGACAAAGTGGACTCACATTACATTAATATTGTGATTTACAGTCCTTTGAATGCGTCGAGTTACATTGCGTTACCAAAGGAACTGTGTAATAGAATGAAGGGCTTGATTAACATTGACAATAAGGAGGACAATGAGTGCTTTAGATGGTGCCACCTCGCACATAAGTTTCCTGTTAGAAAAGATCCACAAAGGGTGTCAAAGTATGTGGCACATTTAAACGAGCTAAATTATGATGGAATTGACTTCCCAGTCACACTTAAAGACTACAGTATAACACGATTGAGAAAGCTAACAACATCAGTATTAACGTCTTTTGATATGATATACAACCATTCCCTGTGATATATAATAATATATCATAATATTATTTGATATATAATAAACAACCATTCCCTGTGTACATTTCGAAGGAGACGTACGAAGACCATATGGACTTGTTGTTAATGACGAGTAAAGACAACCGACATTATGTGCATATTCGTGATTTTAATAGGTTTATGTATCGTCAAACAGAACACAGGGTGAGAAAGCACTTTTGTAGGTACTGTTTACAATGTTCAGTTTAGTCGTGCGGAAGTACTTGTACGCCACATTGAATGGTGGTGAATGGAAAGCAAGCCATTAAGATATGAAAGTGAAGTATGAAAATTATAGTAGACAACTTAATGTACCATTTGTGGTGTACGCAGACTTTGAAGCTGTGATTGGAAAATTGCACACTGTGGTGCCATCGAATGAGTCTAGTTATAGGAACGCTTACACAGAGACACATTGATTGTGGGAATGGGTATAAACTAGTTTGTTGTTACGACAATGCACACAGTAAACCGGTCCAGGTGTATCGTCATTGGAGAGATATTAAAAGTCGCTGAATGGTGTAAGAAGGTATCAGCCAGTCAATTCAACAAATAAATGGTATTGACGGGTGATGATAAAAAAGACTTTCGTGAAGCTAAAAGTTGTCATATTTGTGGTGTGGAGTACACTGACATTGATGTGATAGTGAGAGACCACTGTCACGTCACAGGTAAGTATAGAGGGTCTGCACACCGTGACTGTAATGTAAGCTTATAGATTGACTGATAAAATACCTGTGATCTTTCATAATTTACGTGGTTATGATAGCCATTTTATCATGCAGGAAATTGGTAAGTTTGGTCAAGACATTAATGTGATACCAAATATTATGGAAAAGTACATGGCTTTTATGGTTGGAAAGAACCTGGTATTCTTGGACAGCTTTCAGTTCATGAGTAATTCTTTGGATAATCTAGTGAAGAATCTACTGCACCACAAGATGGTTATTAGTACACATCAGAGGTGTTCCATGGTGAAGGGCTGGCGTTAATAACCAGAAAAGGGGTCTATCCTTACGATTATATGGACTCCTTCGATAAATTCAATGAATGTGAGTTACCAGCACGGAAAGACTTCTATAGCATCCTAAATGAGGAGCTGTCAGAAGAATCGCATGAGCACGCTTGTGACGTGTGGGACTACTTTGATTTGGAATCTAAAAAGTGATGTGTTATTACTTGCTGACGTTTTCGAGAACTTTAGAAACACGTGTCATAGTGAGTATAAGTTGGACCCATGTCACTATTTCACGTCACCTGGATTGGCTTGGGATGCGATGTTGAAGAGGACTGGTGTGGAACTTGAATTGTTGTCTGACATTGACATGTTTGAGTTTGTAGATTTATGTATGCGTGGTGCAGCCAAAGTCTTCCCACAGATGGTCTTAAATGGTTAACTGAGGAACAAATAAAAGGAGTGAACTTGTGTGACTACCATAACGACAGTAAAAAGGGTTATTAATTGAAGTAGACTTGGAGTATCCAGATAATTTGCATGACCTACATAACGACTACCCGTTGGCTCCTGAAAAGATGGAAATAACGGTTGATATGCTATCGGAGTATTGTAAGAAAATCAGAAATAAGTTCAATGTAAGTGTTGGTGGTGTGAAGAAATTGGTGACAAATTTGAGGGGAAAAGAAAAGTATGTGTGTCACTACAGAAATCTACAACTATACATGGAACTTGGATTGAAAATTAAAAAGGTCCAAAGAGTCCTGCAATTTGATCAAGTCCAAATGGTTGGGCCGTTATATCGACTTTAACACAGTCAAAATAACTGGTGCTAAGAACGCTTTTGTGAAGGACTTTGAGAAGTTGATTTGAGAAGGACTTTGAGAAGTTGATGAATAACAGTGTATTTGGCAAACGATGTGAACTTAGAGTAATGTGAACAAAAGATGTGAGATTAGTGACAAGTTCAGAGAAATTGACAAAGCTTGTTTCAAAGCCAACGTTTGTGTCTTGTAAGATATTTAATGAGAACTTAGTTGCAGTTCATAAAATCAAAGAAACGTTGACATTAAACAGGCCTGCATATGTTGGTATGTGTATACTTGATTTGAGCAAAACATTGATGTACGATTTTCACTACAATTATTACAAACGTAAAAAGTGGCCAAATGACGATTGTAAACTGCACTTCACTGACACAGATAGCTTGCTATACACAATCGTCAGTAACGACATATATTCCGACTTCTTGGAATCACGTGAAAAGTTTGATAATAGCGACTACCCCGCGGACAGCCCATTTTCTTTTAAAGAGAACAAGAACGTTATTGGTAAAATGTAGGATGAGTGCGCTGGAGTGCCAATTGTTGAATTCGTTGGATTGCGCAGTAAAATGTACAGTTACTTGGAAGAAAGTGGTGGTGGTGGTAGAAAAAACATCAAAAAGGTAATCAAGCATGAAGATTACAAAAATATGTTACTTGAACAAAATCAGTTACGCCACACAATGAAGACCAAATGAAGTGTCAAACATCAACTCAGTTGTTACGAAATTAATAAAGTGTCGTTGTCCTGGTATTGATTCCTACGCATACGGCCATAAAGACATTGTGGAAAACGACGACAACACACCCACAGACACGTGTTAAACATCGTGGTCACCGTGTTGTGGTGTTGGCCACATTTAAATTGTTGTGAGTCACATTGAAAAGTGGGCTATTACATTAATTGTAAAGTTATATATGGATGACGAGGCCTTCCTCATTAAATAAAGTTTCTATCTATCTACCTACATTACTCTCTTTGTTTTGACAACTACAGTAAGTTTCATGGGGAGTGGATGAGGTGGAGCTTAATGTGGCTATGCATGGCAACTTGTTTGAGGTTTACGGTTTATGGTTAGGGTTCGGATTAGGATCATATGGGTTTTGGGTTAGCACCTTTCGTCCCTGGTAATTAGGGCTATGTATTTGTTGTTCCTTATATGGAATAATATAAGTACCTTTTAACCATCACCATGCTTTGCATAAAGATGAACAAAAAAATAGAACATGAAAGACTTTCACTAAGTTTCCACACCATTACTTCGATTGACTATGATGTGACATGATTGTTTATTATTTATGACTATATATTCATTTATATTAAGCTTTAAGCGTTTCACCGAGTTCCGCCAAAACTCTTTCTTTAGATCACCAAAGTATTTCATACGAGATGAAATGATTAATGAATTAGGATAATGAATTTTAATATCCATAGTATCAACTAAGGATATTAAGAAAAGGTACACCATCTGGTAACGGTACATTTTGTCTAAGAGAAATATGATTGCGCGCTAAATTATCCATATGGGTACTAAATTATCCAGATAAACAGTTACAAAAAAATCACGTAAACGAGCAAATAAATGCAGTATTCATACTGTATTTATTTTAGCACATGCACATTTCTCTCAGACAAAATGTACCGTTACCAGCTGGTATACCTTTTGTTGTTCTCGTATTCGTTGTTACACTTGTTCTCTCTTCAACTCCGCTACACGCATCTTTGAACTTCCAGTCTAGCAGTAATTGACTAAAGGATAATGTCTAATTCGGTTTATTCTTTATCAAGAATGTAAAGCACACACTTCTCACTATTGTAAACTCTACATCAGTGATAGTGGCAGTCTGGAAGGCCTTTACCAGACGGATTTGATAATGATGACAAGCCTGTCCCCCGACATTTTAATTGTATACGCATTACCAATTAACCATTTGATTTCGGAATGATCAGTCCATCTCAGTACCCTTTTCCGGTGGGAAAGAGCTGGTTTAACTAGTTTTTCGCATGCGGTTTTCTATTATTTACAGCTACGATCAAGTTGAACGTGACCATGTTGGCCAGTAGATACCGTCACAAAACATATATTCGGAGATTTGGGACTGGAGAACCAATGCAGAATTAGTTTATGAGATCGAAATTTCTACGAGTTCTTTCAAATAAATCAATAAAAAGTCCTCTCCTTTTGGCTTCATGTGCTTAAATGTGCTCAAAGAAGCATTTTATTTTAATATTCAATCTAAGTAAACTGTACACTCTTGGTTCAATTTCAAACTCAACGTATATTCATGATAACTATATAAAAAGCTTTCCGGTTCACAACTCCTTTTCAGATATTAAGCTTTTTCTTAATTTACAAACACGTTCAAAAAAATGATAAAATGTACCAAAAGTTTTTAAAATACAAATTACCTGCTCTGAAATAAAATAAAATAAAATGAAAGAAAAAAATAATAATAGTAAGTAATAAGATTACAAATCTCACGTGGTACAAATTGACTAATCACAACTCCTCAAATACGACCTACAACAGAGTAATAAAATATGGAGCTCTAGTTTGGTGAGTTTGTATATCATTTGCCACTTTCCATTGTCTAGTTCTAGGTTGCCCAATAAACACATACAAGGATCGTATTGGTAATGAGCCTTGCTCACCATGTCCGCCAAACTCCAAGACTTCCCGGCACGCTGTTAAAGGCTGTGAATGTGAAGAAGGCTATCACAGATATCTTGGGGATAACTATACGGATACTTGTCATGGTAAGAACTGAGAACAAAGAAGCGTACTATACGTAGTTAGAAGTAGAAATGAAGTGTTATACTGCGTAAGTAGTGTTGAAATACGAATAAAAATACTGAAAGTTTGATGTACTACAGAAATATTTAATACGAGATCTAACTATGATATAAAAGCAGTGTGCTGTGTAGGTAGTGTTAAAATACTAATAATAACACTAAGGTTGGTGAATGTTCGGAAATATATTACGTCTTCCGACGAAAAGCCCATCATCTAAATAACGAATTTCAAAAACATGAAAGAAATGCGATGCGTATTTTTGGATATCGAATATCAATGTTGGCCCCTTGGCGTAGTTCAACGTTACGAAATAGTGAAATGCTGTATGGTGAATTACGGAGTTGATGACGTAAACAGATACACTAATATTCCATGATATGATGTTGTGCATAATTAAACATCTGCATACGTCATCAGGAACACTAAGTGAACCTTGTATTTTATTTTTATCTGGCGCATTAAATAATATCATTATTTTTTATAATTTCAATCACTATTTTAAATAATTATAATATCATTATTTATTATTATAATATTTATTATTATAATTTTTATCATTATTTTACATTATTATTTTTTATTATTATTTTACATCATTATAATATCATTATTTTTATCAGTATTTTTATCATTGTTTTACATCATTGTAATTTATTTTTTTATCTGGTGCAAGCCAAAAAATGCTAGCTATATTGTCGCAACCAAAAGACAGTTTCAATTCAAAAGTTATTTGAAGATAATATCTTTCGTGCAATCAATCAGATGCGAACGAATTTTGCTTGTGTTTTAAAAGCAAATACCGTCAAGCAATGGAGAAGCTTTATAGTTTTTTCTATGCTATAGTATCTCTAGTTTGGTTACTTTTTATCTCATTATCAGTTTCAATTGTCTCGTTCTAGGTTGCCCAATAAACACATACAAGGATCATATTGGTAACGAGCCTTGCTCACCATGTCCACCGAAATCCAAGAGTGCCCAGCAGGCTGCTAAAAGCTGTGAATGTGAGGAAGGCTATCACAGATATCTTGGGAATAACTATACGGATATATGTCATGGTAAGTTAGAAAATGAAGTGTCATGCTGCGTAGGTAGTGTTAAAATACGAATAAAACATTAAAAGGATGGTGTACTATAGAAATATTAAATAGGAGATGTAACTATGATATAAAAGTAGTGCTGCACTAAAAGATAGTGTTAAAATACGAATAAAAAACACTAAAAGGTTTGTGTACTACGAAAATAATGAATAAGAGGTCTAACTATGATATATAAGTAGTGTGCTGCATAGGTAGTGTTAAAATATAAATAAAATACATTAAAAGTTTGCTGAATTTACGAACTTCAAAAATATATTACGTCTTCCGATGACAAAGCTCATCATCTAAATAACGATTTTCCAAAACATGAAATAAATGCGATCCGTATTTTGGGATATCGAATATCAAAGTTGGCCCCTTGGTACAGTTTAACGTTACGAAATAGTGAAATGATATATGTTGAATTACGGAGTTGCTGACGTAAACAGATGCACTAATATTCCATAATATAATGTTGTTATGCATAGTTCAATATCTGCATACGTCACAGGAAAAATAATCGAGCATTCATATTGGAAAACTGCATCCGTTTTATTGAAAATTTCAAGTGAAGCCTTGTATTTTATTTTTATCTAGCGTAATAAATAATATCATTATATTTTATAATTTTAATCACTATTTAAAATAATTATAATATACTTATTTATTAATATTATTTTTATCATTATTTTACATCATTATTTTTCTTATTATTTTTATCATTATTTTACAACATTTTTGTCATTATTTTTATCATTGAAATAAAAACTTTAAAATCGAATGAGGCCAAAAGCTACTGTGTAAAAATATATTTAATATGGTTAAGCTTTCGTCGTGCTACGACATCATCACATCGTTAAAAGCTGTGAATGTGAAGAAGGCTATTACAGATATCCTAAGGATAACTATACAGATATATGTCATGGTAAGGAACTGAGAACAAAGAAGCGTACATAGTAGAAGTATAAATGAAGTTCGTAGACAGTGATGAAGTACGAATAGAAAATACTGAAGTTTGATGTACAACCAAAATATTGAATAGGAGGTCTAGCATCGAAATTTCACAATGAAACGTGCTAAGTAGAAAAACGTAATGTGTTGCCCAGGCAGTATTGAAATTGTCTAATCTTTAATCACAATCTATGATCTAGCTGGTTTTAATCATGACTTCAAATTGGTTACTAAATATTCCTGGCTAAAATGAGGCCAATATAATTTGCACCACCGCCAAAGATCTTGACTGTTAAATCGTTCTAATTTTCTTGTGTTTAACCTGCCACATTTCTGCAAGATTCGATTGTTTATACGCTCGTTCCTTTTGTTGCGTTTTTTCGTCCCTTCCTTTCTCCATTCGTTCATTCTGCGATCCAGTACTCCCTAGGTACAATATTTTTGAAAAGAATAAATATGAAAGCTGCGACGTTCTCAAAAGAACTGGATATAATATGAAAAGGAGAAATAAAAAGAACTTCAGTGTGTCGAAAAATACTTAAAGTGCCTATGACACGAAAATTAAGTTTGTCTTATATGAAAGAACACTTAAAATGACAGAGTAACATCTTTTGTAGTTTTTCGTTTTCTTGCTTCGTTGCTGAGATATTTCAGTTTGTATCATATGCAAAAACCAATGGCGTGACGTACACGTGCATAATGACTCACCAGAGAAGGTTATTTATCTTTGCTAATATAAAACCAAATTTAATTTGAATGAAGCATGTGCGTGACTCAGTGAGTACTTCCCACAACACGGAACATGTACAATTTCAAATGATTTTGTGCGATAATAACAAAGATATATAACCTTCTCCGATAAGTCATTATGCACATGTACGTCACGCTGTTGTCATTTGCATATGATACAAACTGAAATATCTCAGCAACGAAGCAAGAAAACGAAAATCTACAAAAGATGTTACTCTGTCATTTTAAGTGCTCTTTCATATAAGATAAACTTAATTTTTGTGTCATAGGCACTTTAAGTAAGAGTACTTACGTATATTAATGACGATGTTTCGGACGATGTGTCCTTCAGGTCAAAAAGTCGTCCATGATCTTACTTATGTATTTTTCGACACATTGAAATTCTTTTATTTCTCCTTTTCATACAATATTTTTAATGATATTTTTTGTTTTCTATACATATATAGCTGTTCCACATTCTGTTTCCAACTCGAAGAGCATCGTTTTAATTACTGTATACTACTTGCCTCTGTATCTTTACTATCTTTACTGCTCATTATAATCCTCCTCGTCCTGTTTTACAAGAAATGTAACTATTGTAGAGGGGAAGAAAGCCAAAAGGAAAACGACGTTAGCGTACGCAAAATCTACGGAATTGGCAGTTTTGGATCAACAAAATGCTCAAAACGATGATTCGTATGCATATCCTTACATGGAGCTCAGTTTAAGGCGAGAACCTGAACGTGAATATCATTCTCTGGTTGACTTTAAGTCGTAGTTTATTTACTTGTAAATAATAACTTTTCTGTTGACAACCCGTTCCGCTTTATAGCGTTCTCTATATTGATTAGCATAATAGCTGCATAACTGCATATTATTACGTCTTCCCTTTTAGAAACATAAATTAATAATATTTGTATTCTGTTCTTCCAGCAGGTTTTTAAATTAAATTCCAAAATCATTAATAATTCATAAGCAAGTAATCCAATGACGTGAGCAAATCAATGGCGTTTTATATCTGATAAAATATTGTCATGCTTGAAAGCCTGGGAGTGGTTTTGAAATTTGTCCCAGGGAAATGCGGGGTTGCATGTAGTTTACCATCATTAGTATTCTTTATATAAAGAATACTAATGAACATGAAATTTTATATAAAATTGTCAAGTCCAACAAAAAAGCAAAAATATTCAAGCAAACTTCAACGAACTACCTGCCTATATTTTTGAATTTACTAGTCGAGAAAACCACCTAACAAGAAACCTAACGATATGATACGATATATAATACGTACAATGAATAAGTCAGGACAAACATTTATGAACATCATAACTTAATAACATTGCTGGCAAATTTGAAAGCGTACCTTCCTCGATGTGGGATTTTTAGTAAAAACCGAAGCTACTTGAAGCCTCTTGATTTATCTATATGCTCTTCGTTAAAATAGTGTGGTAAATAAAGGCAGAAAACCTCAACGAAACAGGTTCTATGTCTTTGAAGATTCTGGAACTCGCTCCTAAACGCGAAGTGTTGACTATTGTAGAATTTTATTCTTCTGAAACAAAAACGACATACAAATTTTCGTCAAATTTCTGACAGGTCTCGAAATTGAATGCATTAACACCATTGTTGGAAGTCCCAAGAAGCTGTTCAAAACACTCGCAGCACGTGTTTTATCAGGTCTAAAACCACTCGCGCGTATATATATATTTAAAAAACTCATTAATAATTCAAAAAATCACCACCGTGTCGTATCTTTATATGTGATAAAGATTCATCCTAATTTACATAAACTTTAGCTTTGATTTTCTCGGCTTAGACAACGTTATTTTTCAAAATTACTACACCAACGAACTTACCAAATGCTGGTCGTTTTTTAAGCCATTTAAAGCACTTGTAGGAGTGTTTTATCAGATATAAAACACTCCTACGCGTGCTTTAAATAGTACATATATATTTTTTGATATCTTTGATATCTTCTTAAATAAGATTCTGTCTCTCTCTCTTCAATCAGGCCGGATATCTTAATTTTTTTGACGTATGCTCGCCTGAAAAACCTATCAATGCGATCCAAGTATTTGTTTTGCCCCCATACTTCTATCCCATAGTAAAACAGTGACATAATAAGTGAGTCAAACAGTTTACTAAGTTGATCTTTGGAGTCAGCCCCCTTTGCTTGTTGAACTAAAACCAAAAATTCAACTAAATATTTTACAGTACATGATTAATTTGTTTACAGATTGCTTATTCTTCATAAATTCGTCACAAAACAAAGTGCTTGTGCTACGGAAAAAGTCAAACTGTTTACATTAGTCTCGGAATTTAAATATGTTTCCGTGTTCAGTTTTCTTTTTAATAAACCTACGCCTTTTTTAAAATAAGCAAACAATTGTGTTTTGTGTTTTACTGTCCGAATAAATAATGAAAGGCTGGATAAAATATAACTAATTATTAGCACGATGTAAAAGCTAAAAATGAAATTTCTAGCCATCGTCTGGTGGCCTAATTTCGCGAAGAATCATGTTAGAAATTGCTGTAAAAGCGCTTCTATATTCTATATTATTCTATATATTATTATTCTATATATTCTATATATACACTTCTATATTATTCGTTGCCCAATTCTCGATGTTTCTAACTTCCTCAGACGCCGAATCACAGCTTAGCTTAACAGGTGCACTGACAGTTATGTCATCAGCAAACTTAACAAGTAAGTTGCTATATGGATCTTTTAATGTTATATCGTTCACCATTAAAGAAAACAGAAAAGGACCAAGAACCGTATTATTATTATTATTATTATTATTATGAACTATATTTCAACACGGTACAATTTCACCTGATAAATTAATTATTTACAAAGAAAAGAAAAAAGGTGATCTTCCAACCGGCCGTACTTACACTAGTAAAAATATGAATTACGATATTTACAAGAAAGTTAATTATAACTATAGATAAGAACAAAGGCAAAATGAATATGTTACTTAATGTTAACATGTACGTTTTATGCTAGTTTTAAAATTAGCAATAGTTTCCGAGGACTTTTGTGATAAAGAAAGACAGTTCCAGACTTCCGCCCCTCTGTATGAGAATGCATTTTTCATATTGTTTGTTTTTGGTTTGGGTAATGTCAAATTGGCTCTCGATTGTCTTGTGTTATGGTCGTGTACGTCACTAATATTTATAAACATATCACACAAATAATCAGGAACCATTCTGTTTTTTACCTTGTACATGAAAATTGAAAGTTGTTGCATCCTTCGTTTTTCGAGGTTCGGAATTCCTAGCTTACTTAATATGTCAGCTGATCGTGTCGTATAATTCTCACGTGAGATTATTCGGAACGCCCTGCTCTGTAACTTTTGTAGTTTATCTGCTAATATTTTCCCTAGGCAACCCCATACCTGCGGTACACCTCTGTTGATGTCAACGTATTCCGTTACAATCTCGTCGACCACAACCCTTTGGTACAGGGCCTACAGATTTACTGCGACTTTGGTGACAATCTCGCCGTGGCAGAATCTCGCCATTTCTCACGAATAGTTTGTATATATATATATTTGAACAAAGCTTTAACACGCCGAAACCATGGTGAAATGGTAAATAGTAAATATAGTTCTTACAAGAACTGTTTGAAATCACTACTAATATAATTATTATGCACGATAATATGTATAATATATAATCACATTTACTAAAATCTATCAATGGCGTAATGTTGGAGCAAAGGATGGGAAAGAGAAATGAGTTCTTAGAAGAACTGTTTAAAGACTTGAGAAATAAATAGGCTTTTAAAATAAATTAGCACGATGCATTTCGGCAGACAACTTATCAAGTGCTACGTCTGCTAAAGAAAAAACCCCTAATATAGCTTGTATTTATAGTCAATCGAAAAGTCCAATACGTCAGACGCTTTTTCGCTCGCTCGCCTTTTCAAAAATCTTTGAAACCAAACCACTCTCGAAACAAACCCGTCTTCTTAAAACAAACCCGTCTTTAAACAAACCCGAAAAAATCAAGAGGCAGACTTGGAGCAAGTCTAGAGAAAAACGAGCTTGCAGCTAAACGAATAACAATGGCATTCGTGCTCTTCTGGGGTTATGCATTAAATAAATAATCTCGCAAAATTACGTCATATTTATGACATCATAAGACGTCATATTTCATCCGGGCAAAATATCGCCAGTATAGACCCACTGTACAATTTCCGTTTGAATTGTCCTTCAGGTTTTCTAGGAGTTTAACACCTGCTGCATCTATAACATTGCCTTTCCAGGAAATGCTTCCCTTGAAACAACTATCCTTTGTGAAACCATCCTTTGCTACCAGGAAACCTGACTCTTCGTCCGAGGTTAGAACCACAGCTTTCTTCACATGTTCATTAACGGTTTCTTCTGCATTATTCACTTTGGGCTGCACATTCTTATTGATTGGAAAAATAGCAACACTATATTATCCAGTGGCGAAGCTGGCCGTATAACAACTGGTCATGCTATGCTAATTTATAAACATCTGCATATTTTGAAAACAATATATTTCTAAAGATCTGAATATGTAAATCGTTTCAAAATTTGCATAGCATGACCAGTTGTTATGGCCAACTTCGCTACTGATATTATCCATATCAAAAAGACTTTCTCTATTAAACCGACTGCTGGTGTTGCTGATATTTACCATTCCCGGTTTTAGATTTCCATTTGTTAGAGTAACTGCAGTACTGCACCACGAGTACAATGAAATTTTGGATGTACGTTAACGTTAGAAAACATGAGTTGTACTATAATAATAATAATAATAATAATAATAATAAGTCTTTATTCAATTGATAATCAAAACGTATCAAGAGTCACAAGATAAAAGTAGAAACAAAATACAATACAAAGTTAGCATATCAAGTTAAAAAAAAAATTTACATCTTAAGATTATACTTAATTAAAAATCAATCTATTTACAAAGCTGTCCTTAAAACGAGCAGTATTTATAGCTGGAAACTGGCTACTTTGTGTTCTTAGTCTTAATGACGATTTATTAACTTTAGGCATCATATCATATAAGGGATGGACCTCTGACTTACTAATTCTATTAAAAATAGAGTAATCAGATATCTCTAAAAGATTATAAATATCTAAGAATTTCGATGTGTATCCGCGCTTAAAACAACGATGGAGAAATTGCTGTACTATGGTTAATTCAGGTCGCTGGTCGCGAGGCCGCATAAACGGAAAGTCCATACGTGATCTTAGGTAAAACAATATTAAAAATATGATCTATTTCAGTTTGATTATATCCCTCATTCCTTAAACTTCTAATTACAAAAAGGCACTTATTTGCTTCCACAAGTTTAAGTTTGATATGTTCCAAAAATCTATACAATTGCTTTGAAAAGTAATACCTAAAATTTTTAAAGATTCTACTTGACATATATTATAAATAGGATCTAAACTGCGAGAGAGAACCCGAACTGTGACCCAAACCCGAACCAATTTTTTAGGCAGTTTATTAAGAGGTATTAAGACAACATTATCGTGTTATTCAAAGCAAACTGAGAAATAAAAAGTAATTAGTAATCTCTAAATTAGTAATCTCTAAGGGCGGCTATATACTTTCGGAGGGCGCTTACTTTCGGGTTGTTATTTTTAGCATCGGCCAAGTTTTAATCACTACTGTACATTTTGCACAACGTTTCAAAGTTCTGTTTTATTTTGATTAAATTACATAAGAGTTGTTACTTATTATCTAATTCTAATAATTTACCGTACTCGATACCGAATATTCAGATACCGAAATGGAAGAGGAACGTCTGAACGATGACAAAGACAATCTGAAATTCCTGAATCTTTGATATTACTGTTTTATACATGTTTTAATCCATATGCCATTCAAAATACATTGTTAGACAGATGTATAACTTTATTTATACAATAGCTGTTATCGACATCGGAGGGGCTACTTTCGGGGGGCGGTTACTTTAAGAGGGGCGGTTACTTTCGAGATTCTACGGTATTCTCATCCGTAGTACAATATTCCTCGTCTTTATTTACACATATATATATTAGAGCAAGTTGCTCTCAATATCGAAGAAACTAGTATCTGTTTCGAAATATCACATAATATACCATCATTTCACGACTTGATCTCGTCTTGGCCATGCACTAGAACAAAAGGTCACGGGTTCGAATCCTGCCGTGGTCGAGTAGAATTTTCCTACTTGCTCGGTATGGTTTGTCCACTCGGAGTCAAACATTTACGTACCTTTTTCTCTCTTGTGTTCCTGGGTCATGAACTCGTTGTAGTTTTTCAATACGCATTCATCCTTGCTCCACATTTTCTTTAAATTTATTTCCCGGACAAAGTCATAAGGACGTATAATCGCTATTTATCTACAGCTTCTTTATCTACTGCCAAACTTTTCTTGACACATGCACAAATCATTTCATGCTGCTCTCGAACAACAACTGGAATTTCAAACTTGGTATTCGCCATTTTCGCAATAACAACTACAAAGATTTTTCACAACTGATTTGCAGTGACACTCAAATATGACGAAACAATGATTGTGACGTCACATAATTATATTGCACGAGCTAGCTAAACAAAGGATTATGGGTCTTTTCAAAGAACCTTTTGGTTACCTCAAGATGGAATTAGTGCACTAGAAATAGAATAAAAATTTTAAATTAAAATTGTCGACGCATGGCTTTTCATTTATTCTTGTATTCCCGTTGTAAATAGCAACCATGCAACAACCCTGTAGGACGCTATTGAAATATGTTATTCGCGCAAAGATGGCAATGTAGAATAATCAACTTTATTGTAAATAGTAAGTATATAGAACTTAAAGCTATAGACACAGTGTTAGATTCACAGTTTCGTACAACAACTGACTTAACTGTCAACGAGCTCGCGTCAGATATTACGTGAGCAACTACGACATACAAACTTGTATTATAACATGACACAGTCCTTCAAACTAGTACATAATCTATCTTACATCATCCCCCTTCCTAATTAACAAGTCTTAATAATAATTCATCAACAAATAAATAGTTATTTTTAAATATAGTCTTCTGTCCAAGCTGTCCGTTTTCGATTTCGAGTTGGTCGCATGGTAGTTTGGCTTCTTTGTTCTCCCACATCTAAATTCGGCTCACCCGAGTCGAACGAGGCTTCCAATCCAGCATCAGTCGAAGCTTCTATTCCAGAATTAGCTGAAGCTTCCAATCCAGCATCAGTCGGATCGAGCTTCCATTCTAGTGTCATTCGAAGCTTCCATTCCAGAATTAATTGGAGCTTCCACTCCAGTATTATTAGTTGGAGGTTTCTTCTGTTGGTGGTGATTCCTGAAGACGCACTCGTCATCGTCTTCGTTGTCACTTTGGGGGGATTCCGTTTCTTGCCCATGTTGCATTTCAAAGTAAGGATGATTCAGGGGGTCAGCAGACCTTTCTTTCCCATCTGTTGGCTTCCCTTTGACGTCCCTTTTCTTCATGGGAACTTTTCTTTCAGATTGAATATCTTTTCCAGAAATTTGTTCAAACAAATGCAATACATAATCACAATCTATGTGGCTCAAATTATAAAATTTTTGTTCCTCGACCTCAATCCGAGGCACTTAAAAAAAGTTTTACCTACAGGGGGGCTGTTCTTTGGAATAGCTTCCCTCGGGAAAAAACATTAGCTCCTTCTTTATCTATTTTTAAATCTCGAGTGTGAAGTTGATTACTGATACTTAATTTTTGTCTTTCTTTGTATATAGTTATTTAAAAAAAAATCTTAGTTAGTTACTTATGTATACGGCTCCAAGGAGAGCACTTTTTTTGTGAATTGGACTCCGTATTGAAATAAAGTTTTAATAATAATAATAACAATTGTTAAAGTGTACTACAACTCGTTTACGTCCGCCTTCTCTTCTTAACCGATAGACCACATCTGTTATCTTCTTTAAGACCACGTAAGGTCCTTCCCACCTTGCACTCGGCTAGTTTTCTTGTAAGTCCTTTCTTCGTAGCGCGTGCACCATACGCCATACTCGGTCTCCCACATCGTAAGGGTCCCCGGTTACTGTGGCGTTGTAGTAGTCTCGATAACGATGCGTTGCTATACTTCCATCTTTTCTCTCGCCAACTCATGAGCTGTGTTGAATCTTTCTTTTAATGTTCTCACAAATCCAGAGGTGTTCTGGCTTGGCTGGTCTGGAATATGACTGGTCACGGTAGCCGTGCTTCTCTACCGAACATCATGCGAAATGGTGTGACACCAGTGGACGATTGAACTGATGTTCGATACGCCAATAGAACTTGGGGAATCCAAGAGTCCCTTTGATCCTCGCTCACCACTTTGGACAACATATTCTTCAACGTTCGGTTAATCCTTTCGACAAGACCATCACTCTGCGGGTGGTATGGTGTGTAGTGCGGGTCTTCTTGATTCCAAGCAGTTTGACGACGGATTGGAACACTTCACTTTCAAAGTCGCGCCCTTGGTCTGAATGCAGGGACTGCATCACTCCATAACGGACGATCCACTCGTTCACTAACTTACTTGCCACAGTTTATGCTTTGTGGTCAGGAATGGCGTAGGCTCCTGGTCATTTCGTAAAGTAATCCGTTATCACCAAAATAAATCTGTTACCTTACTCGGACTTTGGTAGCGGGACAATCACGTCAAGAGCCACCCGTTCCATTGGACATCCCGTGGTACTTGTTACTAAAGGTGCTCGAGCTTTTCTTTGCGGCGGGTTGTGTCTTGCGCATTGCTTGCAGCTGTTGCAATATTCCTCCACGTCGTCTCGCCACCCCTTCCAGTAGTATCTTTCCTTCACCTTCTCCGACATCTTGTTGATTCCGCGGTCAACACTTCTGAAATTAGCTTTCTTGGTAGACAGAGCTGTAGTTTGATGGACGTTCCATCTCTGGTACTCTCGGTATAAGACTCCATTAACCAACTTTAGTCTGCTGAATTCACTCCACAGTGACGAGACAAAGGGACCCATACCGGCTATTTCCTCTCTTGGCGGTTGTCTTCCTCTCTCAACCCATGAGATTACTCGGTTAATAGGCTGGTCTTCTGCTTGATATAGTGCCATTTCCGGTGAGTGGTTTGCCATCGTCGTTTGCGTGCTTGGTGCTACCACGGAAACCTTGGTTTTCTTTGTTTGCATCTGGTGCAGGAATCCTTGACATTCATCAGCGTTGCTATGAAGTCGACCTGCCCGATGTTCGACCGTGAAATGGAATTCGGAGAGCCTTTCTAACCAGCGTGCCACTTGACCTTTCGGATTTCTGAAACTACGTAGCCACCGTAACGCACTGTGGTCGGTACGAACAGTGAATTGATTCCCCATAGGTACTGCTCGAAGTATTCTAGTCCCCACATCATTGCCAACAATTCCTTCCGTGTGGTACTATAGTTTCGTTCCGCTTTCGATAAAGCTTTTGCCGTGAAGCTGATGACCCTTTCTTTCCAATCTTGCACTTTGGATAACACGGCACCCAGTCCTACGTTGCTTGCATCTGTGTCTACGATAAATGGTGTATCGGGTCTTGGGTAGGCTATCACAGGTGCAGTTGTCAATTTTTCTTTCAACGTTGTAAACGCTGTTTCGCATTCCTCGCTCCATTGGTAACGCGTCCCTTTTCGTTCTAGTCTGTACAACGGTGCAGCAATATCAGCATAATTCGGAATAAACTGGCGATAGTAACCAGCGCAACCAATAAAAGAACGTAGGCTGGTCGGGTCGCAGGGAATTGGCCACTCTTTAAGTGCTTTGGTCTTTTCTGGATCAATTGAAATTCCATGCCGACTCACAACGTGTCCCAAAATCACGGTTTCTTTGTCCAGAACTTTGCACTTTCCGGCGTTCACTTTGCACTTACCAGCGTTTTCGAGACGACTTAGTACCTTATCGAGCTTCTGGTGATATTCCTCCAATGAACTCGCAAAGATGATGATGTCGTCCAAGTAGACTAGACAATCCAACCAGTTGAGGTCGTGTTGGCATCGCACGCTGGAAAGTGGCAGGGTCAAACCTAAGGGCATTCTTCTAAATTGATAATGTCCGTCAGCTGTGGAAAACGCTGTTTTCTCTCGGTCCTCCTCTGCCACACTTATTTGCCAGTAACCTCTGACCAGATCAAGGTGAGTAAAGTAAGCCGCGCCATACATTGCATGTTTCTATGGCGGTTTTGTGCGCAAAAAATGACGCAGATTTTCAATTATTTTTATAAGAAATATGACAACTCGTACATAATCGGCAAACGGCCGATTATATGCGTTAATAATCGTCCGATTACCGATTATTTAAATCGGCTGATTAATCGGCTCATCTCTAGAATATATATTATATCTGCCCCTTTGTGCTTTATGAGAATAAACTGTCAAGTTATTTTTCTTAAAGTTTTGCTATCGCATTTTTCTGCTTGCGCTTTTCTGCTTGCATCTTTACAGGTTTTCACATGCAGCGACCATTAATTTACACAAAATCACGACTTGGGAAGTTTACATATTAAACATATTAAAGTTTTTGATTTTGTGTGAATTAATGGTCTCATGTGAAAATCTGTAAAATTCTTTCCTCCAGTATGCTAAATTTCATCAATGTGAAATTATTTCCCATGGTAAATTACATGTGAAATCGTGTGAAATTCTTTCCCAGGGTAAATTACATGTGAAATCGTGTGAAATTCTTTCACATGTGAAGTATTTCATGTGAAATCATGTGACATTCTTTCACAATCATGGTAAATTACACATGTGAAATGATGTGAAATTCTTTCACATGTGAAATATTTCATATGAAATCATGTGAAATTCGTTCACATGGTAAATTTCACATGTAATCTCGTGTGAAATTCTCTCAAATGTTAAATTTCACATCAGATCACATGCTTTCACATGTCTTCACATGTCTTCACATGAAATCACACGTGTGAAATCGTGTGGAATTTTCGTAAGGGTATACTCTTTCGAGTCTCGATATATATATATATATATATACGTGTAGGTTTTGGTCTACGAAATGCAAAGAGTGCTCAACAACATATAGTTAGAGCAAATAATAGATTTGCGGAAATTCGCGACGGCGCGGAAATTTGTGAGCTCGTAGGCCTTTTCATTTTAAACCACCTAAGTAAGAAATTTGGCAAAGAAAGCATCGGCCTATATAGAGATGACGGTTTGGCTATCATAAAAAGTAAATCAGCACGTTTAGCAGACAAAACAAGAAAAGATCTCCACAAAATTTTCGAGCAATTTGACCTAAAAATCACCGCCGAATCAAATTTACGTATAGCAAACTTTTTAGATGTAACTTTCGACCTTAACAATGGAAACTATAGGCCCTATAGGAAGCCCAATGACGATCCGCTATACATAAATATGCACTCTAACCATCCACCAAGCATAACAAGGCAACTACCTGCATCAATTAACAAACGCATTAAACTCCTTTCGTCAGATGAGCAAACTTTTCAGGAATCTGCACCCTTATATCAGAACGCGCTTAGGCACAGCAACTTTAATCATGAACTTAGCTACACTCATGATACACCGCAACGACCACGTAGGAATAGGCAACGCAATATCATTTGGTTCAACCCACCATTTAGCAAGAGTGTCAGCACTAACATAGGACGTAATTTCCTTAGCCTAATTGACAATTAAACATTTCCCTCCGCACCACAAGCTCCATAAGATTTTTAACAGAAATACAGTTAAAGTAAGTTACAGCTGCATGAACAATGTTAAGTCAATAATCACTAAGCACAATGCACGCATAGCTAGGAACATCAAACCGCAGGATAGGGACGCTACTAATTGCAGTTGTAGAGAGAACACCATTTGCCCGCTTCAAGAACAATGCATGACTAGAGACATAGTATACAAAGCAACAGTGACAGTAAACATCACAAACGAAATAAAACACTACATTGGTATGACTGCAACCACATTCAAAGAGCGATTGGCCAACCACACTAAATCTTTTCAACATAAAAAGCATGAAAATGACACCGAACTTTCGAAATATATTTGGACATTGAAAGAAAACAATAAAGATTTCAGTATTAATTGGCAAATTCTAAAACATTCTATTTCGTACACAGGAGGATCAAAACGATGCAATTTATGTTTAGAAGAAAAATTTTGTATTTTAAAAGAAAAAAATAAGAATAGTTTACTCAACAAAAGAGCGGAAATAATTTCACAGTGTCGTCATCGTAATAAATTTCGCGTAATCAACGCAAACAAAGCCATGACCTCATGCTTTGTCCCCCACATACGCCCCCACTTTCCGGCAGAAAGCCTATAAATAAGCGGTCATCCCTTTCGATATTGTCACTGCCTGAAGATTCTTTTACAGATGAAACAAGTTGTAGCAGACCAGTTTTGAGGTAAGCGAAAAAATATATATATATATATATATATATATATATGCAACGCTCACTACCCTTGTGGCAGTTTGAGCACTCTGGCCCCATGCGCACTTCACGCTATCTGGATGTTCTGATTGCCGGTGTTGTCCCACAAGCGGTTGTCAATGACGATCGCAAGTGTATAATTACCGAGTCAGACTCATTCAGATTGTTCCAAGCTACACTGATGAGCTGTTGTACAGCGAAACACGTGTCTGTAGATTGAATTATATATATATATATATATATATATATATATATATATAGTACAATATCTACAGACACGTGTTTCGCTGTTCCACAGCTCATCAGTGTAGCTTGGTACAATCTAGATATGGGCATGAGTACCAATTATACACAAACGATTGCCAGTGACAACCGCTTGTGGGATAAACAGCGGTCATGCGCACATCCAGAGAGCGTGAAGCGGTATAGGGCCAGATATATATTCTAAGGATTCATGGTGAAGGAAAATTTCGAGTGTTGGAATATATACATTTTAAGACCAAACCGGGACCAGTTGCGAAAAATACAACTTAGAGGCCTTCCGGCTGGAATCAAACACGCGACCCTGCGATGTTATTGCAGTGCTCGGACCACTGAGCTAGGGTTGCAGTTCAATTCCAGCCGGAAGGCCTATATATATACAAAACTCGTGACTAGGCTGTCGGTAACGGCTTCCGTAGCTCAGTGGTCAGAGCACTGCACTAGCATCGCAGGGTCGCGGGTTCGATTCCAGCCGGAAGGCCTCTATAAGTTGCATTTTTCGCAACTGGTCCCGGTTTGGTCTTAAAATGTAATATTCCAACACTCGAAATTTTCCTTCACCATAAATCCTTATATATATATATATATATATATATCGTAATGCGATCTTGTGTGAATGACGAAAACATTCTAACTCTTGCTCTTTTATAAACGCTCTACCTCTAATGGTATCGAGCACTCTTGAACCATCCGCCAGCTTTGTTATTCATGTTACAAATCTGTTTTAGTATATATATATTTTATTTATATATATATATATATATATATATATATATATATATATATATATATATATATATATATATATATATATATATATATTTAAGAAATAGAAAACATTTTCCGTGTTTACATACAGTTATATAAACACGAGGGGAAGTTTGGGAGAACGAGAAATCATAGTGGGAACACGAGCCCGTAGGGCGAGTGTTTCCACGCGATTTCGAGTTCTCCCAAACTTCCACGAGTGTTTATATAACGTATGGGAACACGGATAAAAATGTTTTCTATTTCTTTTATAAAATAACCCGTAGAAAGCAAATAAAATGTACAAATATATTTTTTATCAACACATAAATTCTCCTTACTGCGTATGATGGCGCCGTGATGTCTAATTGATGGCGTATGATGGCTAATTGATGTCGTATGATGGCTAATTGATGGCGTATGGTGGCTAATGCTGGCGTATCATGGCTAATTGATGGCGTATCATGGCTAATTGATGGCGTATCACGATGGCGTAATCCATCCATGTTATATAGCCTGATATAAACACGGTAACTGACCAATCACAGCGTGCGTAAGACACGACTTATTTTATAAATATATATATATATATATATATATATATATATATATATATATATATATATATATATATATATATATATATATATATATATATATATATATATATATATATATAATTATATATATATATATTTATATATATTAATTATATATGTATTTGCATTGATTAATCACTCAGTTAATTGTCGAAACTTTGAAATTGTCCTCAGACGTTCGTTTTACATATGATATGGGAATACGTGCAATGGGTCTTATAGTAATTGTTTATTGTACATGTACTAGGTTTTTAAAACGTTAAGAAACTTGTAAAAACCTGTACTTGAACCTGTAACATTTTGAAAACGTGTGTTAGGATAGTCATAAGAGCCGTGTTTCTATAACTGTTTGGAAACACGGAAATATTCCCGCCTGATTTGAATTCAAACGAAAGGTCGCTATTAAACGTTTTTAAAAAGTTTAAAAATATAAAATTTTGATGTTTTAAGACATTGTAATTGCTTTTGCTCGTACAATTCCGTCGCATTGACAGTTGAAAAGTAATAAGGAGAATTAATTACATTTTCACGATTTTAATAAATAAACCTTTTGTCTATTTTCAAAATGCGCGTTCCCATGGCAGTTATAGAAACACGAGTGGAAGTTTCGTAGAACGTGAAATTGCCGTGGGAGCGGTATAATGGAGACGAAATTGTTGTCTTCAACCACGGTGAATATAGTCTTATAGAAAACGTAAATTCTTGCTGTGAACTGCTTAACAAATTTAGCGGTTTGTAGGCTCACCCAGATAAACCAATGATCCAACCTGCCACACCGTGGTTGATTTTCGTGGTGGAAGCTAGACAACAATTTGGTCACTATAATACCTCCGTGGGAACACACGAGCCGAAAGTGCGAGTGTTTCCATGGCGATTCGAATATGTTTTCTATTTCTTAAACATAGCATGATACCGATAATTTAGATATGATCTCACCAAATAAATAAATTTTATTTCAATCAGAACAAAATTGTACACATAGTACGAATTTCGTATATTACACCTGTATTAACAACTCATAGATAACTTGCAATATGCTGCTTCCATAACGTACTGTTAAAGTCATTTTTTGTATCTATTTTCAGTTTCTCTTCGAGATAATACTTGATTTGAATTGATTTAAACAATTAAGAATAACAATCACAGTAGAATCCGTTGAAACGCATTGAAACTGCTTCTCGCCCACTACCTGCTTCCCTGAGGACTTTTAAATAGATTTGAAAGTCTCACTTATCTTTTATCTTAGAAGATTTCATGTCACTAGTTTCTTTTTAGAATGTCCACCATATAATCATTATGTATACTAAATCTTTTGTCTACATGCCCATTTTTAAATAGTCATAAATACTACTACATCTTCTCGTCGAATAACTTTTGTCTTAACTATACAAGCGTCTCATCTTTCTCGTAGTAGGTCTTAAGTGGAACAACTTGCATGTTTCTGTTACGATCTCTCGTTCTCAGCCGTTGATTAGGCGGTGGAGGAAGGATTGCAACTGGAATCAGGAATGGTCGTCCAACTGATAATTCTGTTGTAAAATGACATATACCATCTTTTTCACTGTTGGTTGTTTCCCCTGAGCTCGACACTGATTCAAGGGTAGGTCTTCCATAAAAATCATCCAGGTGGTGTAACTTCCCGAACTCGTACGCCTGCGCTAATTCGTCACGTGATGAGCTGTACTCAGATGACGTTGAATCATAGCACCGCGGTGGTCGGTATGCCAGAATGTTGTCGATATCTGGCCCGATAATGAAATGGCCGTCCTCGTATCTTGGTCGTTGAGGTGACATATTTAATGGCACAGAATGTTGGTCGTAAGCTCCAGAAAGTTGCAAAAATATTTTTGTTTTACCAATGGGAGAATCCGGGGAAACATCTTCAACATGCTCTTCATCTTTTTCTTCTTCTTCTTCCATTTTCAACTTTGATGTTCTTTCTTTATTTTGCGCATCGTTCTGTCTGGCATTAAATCCCTGTGGACGTTTTGAGGAGCTCGTTGCTTCGTTCTCTAAAGATTCAGGATCGTAGTACATTCTTGGGCTCATTATGAGAGTCAATGGAGCAGGTGTTCCATTTGAAGAACGAAGTGGAATGGAAGACTGATTGTGGTTTTCGTTTGTCTCATTTTGCTTATCACCACGAGTTTCGTGTCCTATTCCTTCATCGGATGACCCACTAACGCTTCCACAACCATTTGAACCTGGAGTATAATTGCCAAACGGTAAAGGGATTGAGAAACTAGTGATGTAACCAGATTCAGTTGCGCGGCCACTGGATGTTCTTGGTAAGCTGAACTGAGATCCACTGTTTGAAACTGCCTGACTTAGACTAGAAGAAGAACCTCCAAGATGTCCATCAGTTGATGATCCACCAGAAGTCCGATTACGCCTGCATTGTAACAATATGAAAAAATATTTTGGTAATAGTCATAAATAATTATTAATAAATTAAAATAACAATGGTACATGTAAATAGGAGGTTGTTTTAGAAAAATATTTTAATTACTAAATATATTAAAGTTTGAAGCAGCGTTTTAACTTGGCCAACTTCAGATTATTTGGCAAATAAATTAGCCATTGTTTTAGCAAATTAGGTAAATATTCTATCATAGCTAACATTTAATGAAAAATTAATGTCAGTTTGGGAGTCGAGATTAATACATGGGTATGTTTATAAACAATTTGGTGTTGTTGTTGTTCAACATTTTGTTGTCCATTTGAATTAAGGATTATCCTTATAATTTACATATCTTCACAAATTAAGGCATAGCCTTAATTAAAATAATCCCACAAGCGTTATGTCTTACGTTTATCTATAAATTGAAATTTTAGGCGTCCTACTCTTTATTTAACTTTATCGCCAATTTGAGAAGATATGTAACTTAAACTTCAAAAACTCATTAATATTCATTAACCAAATTGTCCAATCACATTTCCGTATTTAGTCACGCGCAAGGCTTTTATACCTGATAAAACCATGAATACTAATCAGCATGAAAATTATATAAAGTCTCTACGAACTTTATATAAAATTCCTGCTAATTTGCATTTCATACATCAACTCAAAGACCATATTTGCATACCCAACTATGCGAATCGAAAACAAATCGATTTACATTGTTCTAAATCAACCCAATTTACCTCTAATAGAAACCAGTACACTCCCTAGTGATTACAATCAATTGTTTTTGAAGCTATTTAAAACACTCGAACTCGCGTTTTATCAGATCTAAAATGCTCGCGCTGCGCGCTCGCATTTTAAATATGATAAAACGCTCCTCCTCGTGTTTTTAATAAATAGCACTTAAGATAGTCCTGAATTCAAAGGGAGACTCGGTTATGTTGTTATTGTGCTGCTGTATGTCACTAAATCATTGAAAATAAAAAATTCCCCATTTATATATAGAACCATTTCATAATAAAGATAGGTCTAAAAGATGGTTATGGTTTTTCAAAATCTCTTCCTGAGCTAACGTTTTGATTAAATTAAATTAGAGTACTTGAAATTTACACACTATCAGATAAATTACCATAAAACACTGAAAATACCGAATGGCAAATGGTGAGGGGTTGTTACGCACACGTGTTTCTTGTTTTAGTTGGCATCCTGATGGAGCGAGGGCCACAAAGGGTTAACCTACCTATCCTTTGTCTACGTAGCCTAATACAAACGCGAGGAAGATTGAGTGACCTCGAGACACAAACGTGTTTGCCTAGTCTGCTTACATAACTGCTGTGTATTAGCCAATGCAAAAATGGTAAAAACAATGTCCATTTATTTTATAAAATAAAAACTGCACTGAATAATAACAAGTGAAAAAAATAAGTCCAACTCTATTT
>JAYKKM010000090.1:2025000-2147500 GCA_035772405.1 Chrysogorgia sp. JL179-B06
GAACTCTGTTAGGTGAGGGGACAAATCGAGAATGATCCAGTCAGCACCACTATGGCGATATTTTAAAGAATAGTTCGTGATAACACTGTTTCCATCAAAACCCTTCTTCCAAGTAATTTTTAAAGCCGTTGTATTAAATCCAGAAAACTCAATATTTTGTGGCGGAGATGGCGATTCTAAATATTGAAAATGAGAATAGAAGTAGTTTCACGTACAGTACATCAATGAAAGAAACACAAGAGTTTTAAATACTTTGCTTTGCTTGCTTTTAATCTAATGGATTACATTATGGGAATAGTACAAGTAATATTTGGAATTTCATTCGCTGCATGTTCCTAAGGATTTATGGTGATGGCAAATTTCGAGTGTTGGAATACATACATTTTAAGACGGAACCGGAACTCGGTGCAAAAAATGAAACATCAAGGCCTTCCGGCTGGAATTGAACCCGCGCCCCTGCGATGCTAGTGCAGTGCTCTGATCACTGAGCTACGAAAGTCGTTGCCGAGAGCCTAGTCACGAGTTCTGTATATATGGTGGTGGTAATGCCGGGATAAGATTCTGGGTATATTATAGGTAATATTTGGATTTCGATCAAACTACATGTTGAAAGGATTTATGGCGAAGGAAAATTTCGAGTGTTGGAATACATACATGTATATGTATATGTATTCCAATATGTATGTATTCCAACACTCGAAATTTTCCTTCACCATAAATCCTTCAACATGTAGTTTGATCGAGTGAAATGCCAAATATTACCTATATATATATATATATATATATATATATATATATATATATATATATATATATATATATATATATATATATATATATATATATATATATATATATATATATATATTATATATATATATATATATATATATATATATATATATATATATGTATATATATATATATATATATAATATATATATATATTATATAGCAAAGTGAAAAGGTGGTAAACTGCTAAGAATTTAGTGACGAGATACTGACGTTTCGAGCGGAGCCCTTCATCAGAGTAAGACGAGATGAAATAGAATAAATAGGGCTTATATATATATGCCAAAAGGGTGTCACAGGTAGAAAGTAGCCAATCAAATACACGGGAGATAAACAAACTGATAATTAATGAGATGCGAAAAGTTAAATCATTTACTATTTTTACAGTCGATCAACATATGTATGTCTGAAAAATTCAGTAAGTGGTATTATGTTTTAGAACGCTCTCATCAACGACGACGTCCTTCAAGCAAAATAATTCTTGATTCAAAACAAAGATAATGAATAATTTTTAGTCGCAAGAGTAATCTCAACATCACTTTAAGATCGACTTTAAAGTCCCCACAAACCTCTTATATAGAGTGACGTATTGAAGCGTTTCAGAAGTCTAAAACATGGTTGCCAATTAACGATAGGAAAATACGATAAGCAATTAACTGTGATTTTCATTAAATTCTAAAATTTAGTTTGATTAGTAACCCACGTCTTAAGCCACGATACATCTACGAAGTTTTGGAAACTTTAGTCGGAAATTTTGTTCCTCAAGATAGAACACTGCTCTACCAACGGAAAGTTGTTAAAGTCTCGTGGCCTTTAGATGAGCCCGCCGTAAAATCTTGAGATCTCTAATGTTTCTTTTGTAATAAATGGACCTGCTAGTGTTAATACATGCATTTCCTGGACTCGTTTAAGGTGGTCTTCGACAAAAATAATAATATTCTTATTATTGAAAACCACTCTTTTCCCCCTTATTACTGCACGAATAAAAATTTAACGTCAGGAAACGAAAAAGCAATGATTAATAATATATAATTTGGTAGTTTTGAAAATATGATTATTTGGAAAATTTTTGTCCAAGACCACCTTATACCACCTGCACGAATTCATTACCATGGTAAGAAAACTGAGTTCTAATTTCAAAGCAAAAAGTCACGAAACAATATTTTTCGGTTGTACTCGTGTCTAGTCTATAACCACAAATAACCGTGGAACTTGAAATATATAAATTACCTTGAACTTTTAATGTCACTGCTCTTTTGATGCTTCCTAGTTTATTCATTACTCTACAAATATATCTTTGCGAATCTTCTCTTTGCAGGTTACGTATTTTTAATCTGCCTTGGGGAGTTACAGTATACTTATTGCTGTTGTTGTCCATATTCAATGATTTTTCACGAGAGTCTAGCCACATGACGTTAGGTGCAGGAAAACCACTAAATTTATAACAAACCAAAGTGACCTCTGTTTTCCATTTAGCAGTTACAACACTACTTTCCTGTCCTCTAATAAACATAGGAGGTCCTAGGTGGAAAGAAACCAAATGAGTGAATCAACGAATGAACGAACGAACAAACAAATAAACAAACGAATGAATAAATAGACGACAAATTAGTAAATTAATGAACGAACCATCAATCAATCAAGCGATCCATCAATCCACCCATCAATCCATCCATCTATCAATCCATCAATCCATCCATCCATCAATCCATCAATCACTCGCTCACTCAATCAATCAATCAATCCGCAATAAGCAAATACCTTTACTGGTGCTTGCACTCCCAATTGCGGTTGAATTTCCCTCTCCAATGCTTGTTCTGGCACATATCCGAAAGTAATATGTCCTGTTTTCTGTCATTTTTTCAAACTCGTACGATGTTTTTGTGCCAATAACGTCCGTAAAGTTGTATGAACCATCATTTTCATCGCCATAATATATCCGGTAAGAGATAATTTTACCGTTTGGATTCTCAGGTTCTCCCCATTCCAACTTGATGCTGGTAACAGAGGTTACTATGACTTTCAAATATTTGGGAGGTCCTGGAACTATAAATTTTAAGAAGACGCGTTATATTCTATGTAGATATTGTGAAAAAATCCATGCAGTTATTGAAAAAGAAAATTAAATATGTAAGGCAATGATTGTTTATTTTTGCATGATGAACCACCAGCTAAAGGTAAAATTCTCGCAAACGTTTCTCCAATACGTTTTCATCTCGAGTTTATTTGAGAAAGTTTCCAGACGGGATAATTCGACGTTCGAAGACAAGCCAAATTGCTCAACATGGGGGAAGTAGTTGAATAAAACAAAGCTAAAGATAACAGAATATCAGAGTAATCAATGGGATATGGCCTATTACTATCATTTGCAAGCAACCGTTAGGCGAAAAGATTTTAATGCATTTTTTACATATCTAATTGTTATGAGCGTGAGAACTGTCCAAAAATCGGAGATAAACTTGTAAACAGCCGCGTTCAAATCTTCACGTCTAACGGTAGCTTGCAAATAGTGATTTTAAAGGAACATTCCTCCCAGTGAACGTCTTGTCCCGGTAAACGTCCCGTCCCGGTAAACGTCACGTCCCGGTAAACGTCACGTCCCGGTAAACGTCACGTCCCGGTAAACGTCACGTCCCGGTAAACGTCACGTCCCGGTAAACGTCACGTCCCGGTAAACGTCCCGTCCCGGTAAACGTCACGTCCCGGTAAACGTCCCGTCTCAGTAACGTCACGTCTCGGTAAACGTCCCGGTAAACGTCACGTCTCGGTAAACGTCTCGGTAAACGTCACGTCTCGGTAAACGTCCCGTCCCGGGAAACCTCCCGTCCCGGTAAACGTCCCGTCCCGGTAAACGTCTCGTCCCGGTAAACGTCCCGTCCCGGTAAACGTCACGTCCCGGTAAACGTCACGTCCCGGTAAACGTCACGTCCCGGTAAACGTCCCGTCTAGGTAAACATCCCGTCCCGGTAAACGTTTCATCCTGCCTCTCATATATCAAGTAAATCGTAAACCTCTGATCAAAGCCGCCTGCAAAAGCACTCCCAAAATCGCCATATAAATACTCCGTCCCGCCAACTGGTCCCGGTCAACTTCCCCTCCAGCTTAATGTCCCGTACCATTAAACGTTCCATCCTGGTAAATTAATGTCCCGTCTCGGCAAACGTTACGCCTCTCATATATCAAATAAATCGTAAGCTTCTGATCAAAGCCGCCCACAAAAGCGCCCACATCTTAGACGCAAAATTTGTTTATAAGTCGTCGAATATAAGACGATCAGTCCCCGCGCACGAGCAAAGGATTTCTACGTTTTACTTACTATCCTCCTTTGTAACAGCCTTTATCACATCACTTGTTATACCAGGACCTTTTCTTGTTCGTGCTGCAATTTTTATACTGTACTTTGTGTATTTACGAAGACGTCGAAGTATGATACTTGTTTGGTTACCAATACTGACATGTTCTTCTGTACCATGATATTTATAACTTACGATATAACCATCCAATTTACCATTAATGGAGTATGCAGGAGGCGGAATCCATGACAAAAAGATGGCAGTTGAATTTATCACCCTTACGCTGACGTTTGTTGGTGATTTACTCGGAACTAAAATAAAATATCAATTAGAAATAGTTAATATGTTAATAGCATATAAAAACATTTAATATTGTTTGCACCATTGTTGTAGTGGCATCAGAATAACCCAAATCACGTTTTTTGCGGGGTTCAGTTGACCATTCTCTGGTTGTTACCTGTTAATCATATACTTGACAATGTTACACACGTGCAATTTGGGATTGCAATTACTGATACTATATATACTAGTATGTGTATGTGTAGTGGTGCAAATATTGATATACTAGCACATGTGTTTTTCAAAAGAGCTCAAATTGTGCTCGCCCTTCTAGCTCTGCTGATACTCTTTTAAAAACACACTTGAAATATCGTGTTATTACCAATATATAAATGTTGTTCAAGAAGTAATACTAACAATTTTATTTTTTTATTTTTTTACTTTATTTCCTTAATTTTTTAACTTTATTTTTTACTTTATTTCGAAAGTCGAGCAACTTCCCAAGTGTTTGGATCACCGTATCCAAACACGAAAAAACCATTTGGTATTTCTTTTATAAAATAATACAAGAGAACGAGCAGCAAAACTTAAGGAAATTTTTGGCGGGAAATTTCCATGTTTGGATGGCTTGATCCAAACGAATCAGAGTACTTGTTGTTGTATACATGTTATTTTATAATACGTTATCAGCTGTAAGATACCTACCTCCTTCGTTTGTTCTTTTGATTATAATTTCGGAGTTTGGGCCGTATCCTGCTTTAGTAAAAGCCTGCAACATTATCTCGTATCGAGTATAAACTTCTAAGTTATGTATGCCTGCTTTTGTGCCACCTTTAGTTTCAATCTTCTTGAAGACGGATTTGCTTGTATTTTTCCTATACCTTATGACGTAACCTTGAATCACACCATTACTAGATTCTGGAGATGGAGGCTAAAAAATTAAAACTCCATGTAATCGTGGGTTGCAAAATACTTTTAACCGAATTACTTTAAACCGAATAATTCCAATGTTTGTTCGTTATTTCCGATATTGGCCACGAAGGTTTTCCAAATTTGTTTTGAAGTTAGCAATTTCATTGGTTAATACGTAATAAATTTGCGAAATTCTTGACCAATTTTGCAAATAACGAATGAAATTTGGAACACTTCCGATACATGAACGATACATGTCGAACCTGTAACCTTTAACCTGTAATCACCAGCAATATATATATATATATACGGTATATGTATATGTATATGTATATGTATATGTATATGTATATGTGTGTATATATATATATATGTATATGTATATGTATGTGTGTATGTATGTATATATATATATATATATATATATATATATATATATATATATATATATATATATATATATATATATATATATATATATATATATATATATATATATATATATATTGATATATATATATATATTATTATTATTATTATTAACATTAATATTATTACTTTTTATTATTATTATTATTATTATTATTATTATTATTATTATTATTATTACTATTATTATTATCTTCATCATCATCATCATTACTTCAATTATTATTATGCTATATTATAATATTACTATTATATTTTAGTTATATTTATTTTAATGTAAATAATTATTTGATCCAAATAAACTCGATAAATACTAAAAAAATACTCGGGTTCAGCAAATTTTTCTGAGAATTTGTGCTTATAGGGTTCCTTGCCTTTCCAGTGGGCGCGTACACTAGTGTGCATGACGTCACCTGAGTGCTTCGATTGCCTTGGGCAGTGGTCTAGCCAGTAACAGATACAAGTGAAATACAAATAACGATAGTAAAAAACGGGCAAATAAATTACGAAGAATGAATAATCATAGACTGACCAAAACACCATGGCCAAGGCAATCGAAGTACTCAGGCGACGTCAAACAGGAGAGATTGTTGAGTGTATGCGCCCACTGGAAACGTAAAGATGGCAGACTCCTATATGTAATTTCCGACCTGTTTCACTGCTTTTTATCGGGAACGAAAAAGAATGACAAAAAAATGTCAAAAGTCAAAGGCTGTGCACAAAAAAGTTATTAAAATTATATTATATATAATGAAAAGTGGTGGTTTTAAGTATTGGAATTTTAGCGCCAATTAAAAAATATGTAAAGATGATTCCCATCAATTAATTTTCAAAATATATCTAATTTTTGCGAAATCACTCCAGATATTCAGCCAAATATTACACATTTTATACCAATTATATGTTTAAAATAATTTGGAACACATTGACTTGCTCAGGACTGCAGATTTATATGGCGCACAATCATCGATTCAATTGAATCAATTAAATTCAATCAATTAAATACAATAAATTAAATACAATCAATTAAATGCAACAATTATGCGATGTTTAAAACGAATCAAATTGATCTAGACAGTTAGTTCGTCTTGACGTTGTATTTTCGGACAAAACGTCTAAAATTCATGTTCGACGCCGGATCGTCGCATCGAATTAAGTAAATATATAACTAATGCCGTCGGAAAAAAGGGTGTGAAAAAATTGAAAATTATTTAAAAACCTTTTTTTATAATAATAATAATAATAATAATAATAATAATAATAATAATAATAATAATAATAATTTTACTTAAGCAAGGTATCATCACTGCTAATATGCTGCTGCTTTCCAGGATGGTCACGCATTTAAGAATTAATCATTACATCAATAAATAACAAGCTAATTAACTAATAAAGCAAAGCCAAATGATTTTTGGGACAGAATAATGTCTGCTATAATGGAATTGTCGGCTTATATAATAGGTTGCAAATATAGTGACGTTTATGGTGCGATATACGTTTGGCTGAGATCCAAGTAAGGTTTACGGCGTACATACAAGACAGCTCATTGGTTACAAAAGGTGCTCTCCTCCATATGAATGGCGGTTTCATTAAATGCATATAAATTGATTGTAAAATTTATTTTTTACACGACCCTTCTTGATACCAGTATATTTTATGCTTATCTACCCATCTATCTCTAAGACAAAAAATTGTGGAACATACCTCCCACTGAATTCGAAAACTCTTGTCCCCTGGGGTAATTTTGATTGAAGATGGCGCTGCAGTTGGGGCTAAAAGAGTAAAAATGAAGAGAGAAAACGACTGAGAGACGATATTAGAAGGAATTATTTCCAGTGTCGCATGTCAAACGTCAAAACATACATGCATTTTCCTTAGGTTCTTTGTACACAATCGTGTTTGTCAAGGTATATTAGACAACGGTCCTCTTTAGCGCTGGTGTTACCACTTGTTGTTACCACTTGTTGTCATTACTAATTGTCCCTTGCCTTTAGTATTGGTCACATAACGTACACAACCATTGAACAACATCCTTATAACCTTTCTCTGATCACAAACTTAATCGAAATACTGAGTCATTATTAACACGAATGTCTACATCATTAAATGAGCACAATCATTGAGCGATATCCTTATGATCACAGCCAAAACTCCATCTGAATGCGAACTCGTCTTTGGCATAAATATCAACACCACCCAGTGAGTACAACCTTTGCATAATATCCTTAGATGACCATCGCCACAACTCCATAGGAATAAGTAGTCATCATAATTATGGCTGTTGACTCCTCCAATGAGCATAGTTTTGCGTTTTCGAGATATTATCAACCTTTCGTTGTTAAAATAATCCAAATAAAATGAAACTATTCTAAGGAAAAGTGAGCTGGTTATAATAATAATAATAATAATATTCCATCGGTTCCATCATATTAGACTTTCAAACTAAAAATTCTAGAACCAAAAAAATGGAATTCATTTTTGAAAATTGTGCTCGTCCTATACTACCGCAACTGATGTCGCAACATCTAAAAATTTCCGAATCAATCAGAAAATAATCAAATCTCATTCAAGCTCTTTTGTTTTCACCTTTTCTATCCTGTTTGGGTTGTCAAAAATGATAATTGGAAACGCTTTTCTATTTCAAATTTGCTTATCGTTGTTCGCCATGTTGGAAAAAATATTACGTATGAACTTGAAGTTTGTTTTTGATGCGGAGCAGGGCCTTGTACGACAGTACTCACCATCTTCCTTAGTTGTGGCTAGAATGTCTTTAGAAGCATTGCTCAGGCCCAGAAGATTTTCTGCCTGCACTCTGATGTTGTAACTCGTATATGGTTGAAGTTGAGTTATCACATACGAAGTTTGATCGTCTGGAACTGTGATAGCAAAGGCTTGATTCCAAGGTGTCCAACGATTCTTGAAAGAAATTTGGTAGGATATTATAGGACTATTTCCATCGAATTTAACATACCAAACGATAGTGATGGATCTTTTCGACGTTTTCGTTTGATTTATAACTGGAGGAAGAGGCTTGTCTACAGAGAAATGAGAAATGAAAAAAGGAAACTGTTTGTGAATTCACATTTAATTAGATGGCTTATGCATTTAACCACAATTATTTGCACGTAGTAAATATTGTATCTATTTTATCATTCATTATTATTATTATAGACAGTATATAAACTTCTGGATGCCCAGATAAACTTAAGCACTTCGTAATTGGGTGGCTTACCGTAGCCAACCACAGTGCGCAGACTAAAGCTAAATTCTAAAAAATCTTAATCAATAATAAAAAGGAAAGTTTCACCTAATGACACTAAAACTTCAAAATGTTTAAAAAGACTTTAAAATTTTAGCCTAAGATCTGATATATACACTATTAGTTTTTACACTTTCACACTCCGAAATCATTGTTCAGTTTAAAATTTTTAAGGAGCGTGCGATGTGCAGCGAGCTGATTACAACTGATTTTTGCATCTGAAAGGCAACCAATCTACTCTTGTCTCGTAGAAGTTCCTTACGTGCCTGGCTGACTTCTTTCGAATATCCTCCAAAGATATTCGAAATAGGTAATATATCAATAGGTATTTACAAATATGAAAAAAAGAAAAGTGTTCTTATATAATAACTAATTAATTAGAAACTATGAAATATATAATAATAATAATAATAATAACTGTTCTTATATAGCGCTTTATCACAAATGTCTCAGAGCGCTTTACATATTATACAATCGAACATGACAAGACCGAGGTAGACCTTGAGCTTACAATGACTAGTTAAATATCTGATAATTGCTTGATCTTATTTTTAAATCATTGTGTTAAGGGTTTCAGAGGACTTAATATCAACTGATAATTTGTTTCAGACCAATGAGCCACTGTAGCCAAACGATTTTTCATAAAATTAGTCTTTGGCTTTGGTAGTGCAAAATTACACTGTGATTGTCGAGTGTTATGATAATTTATTGGTTGATATCAGTGAAAATATCAATGAAATGCGTTTCCAGACAATATGATTATAGTGACTATCTTTTAAAAAGGTTTTAATTTTGTTTCGCGATATTTTAAATTTCCAGTCATTTTTTACAACACGGTAAACGGCAACGACACCACCAAAACTTGCCGGTCTTTCTGGGTTGTAGTCCAGATCGTGAAGATACTGTTCCGCCATCTAGCTCTGCCGAATCACAATCTTCCCATCGCAACAAGCCGAAAAACAACAAATTCGTCTAAAAATATCTCTCAGACGGAAATCGAACCCGCAACCTTCATGATCTCCGGTTAGACGCTCTACCAGAACTCAGATGGCAGAACGAAGGCTACGTTGTGTACTAGTTCGTGCGTGCGACATACGTGAAGGTTGCTGGTTCGATTCCCGTCTGGGACTCAGAAACATTTTTCTGAGTTTGCGTTAAAGCTTGAGTAGCAAACAGTTTACCGTACATTAATTGTGTTAATTAGTTAAATTTTGACATTTACACGTACAGTATGAAACATAAATTTAGTCTGGTATCAATGTATTACCTCTGACAATAAGAGTTGATGTTTTTTCATCTTTACCAAACGCGTTTTTCACTTTACAAGTGTAATGACCAGCATCCTTTGGAACCGTTATTTTTATTATCAAATTGGACGAGGAAGGCTGATTGTTGTTCACCATTACACGGTGGTTGTAATTAATTTCTTTATTATCTTTTAACCACGTAAATATCAACTTTTGGTTTCCTGTTGCACCACAACTAAGTTTAGTTGTGTTTCCAGCATGACCAGAAACCATTGTCAACCAATTTATGATTTTGGCCGGAACTAAAACATTTGAAAAGACTTGTTAAAGGGGAAGTGTAGTGAAAAAAAATTAAATCAACAGATAGCGTAGATCCTATCCTACGTAAAGCTATTAACATTTTAAACATTTTATACTAAAAGGCCTTTTATTTAAAAGTAATTAATTTTTTGACTGCAGGGGTTTTAGGGGTGTCCTAAGCCGCCCCAGCTATTGCATAACAACTTGAATTCTACGAATGCGACAGTGAAAACCAATTAGTAATCGTGCAAAGTTTGATTTCGAAATTTGTTGAAATAACTATGGTTGTATCTTATTTTTATGGGCGTGGTCAAAATTTTCTTACTGGCACTTATCGAGATTTCAAAATTTCGTTTGCATCTGATAGAGCACTTCGCGGGCTTTCGGTAAAGTTTACATTTTAGGATCCACCATTAAAGTCATATAACGTCATGACCTGCCTTTTAATTTAAGCAGTCCGAAGTTACTCCTGTGCCCAAGTGTTTTCCACCAAAGGTAGTGAGATTTATATCAGCTGTGAGATTAATATTAATGGAAGGGCTAGTCCTTCCTCGTAACATAGGTATGGATAGATTATACAATGCACTTTCGTCTGTACAGATTCAATAACATTGGACAGATAATCTGGAGTGTATAGGCGCTTTTTGTTTTTTTGAAAACATAATCAACATGAATATTCCTAGATAGATCAAACTTCTATATGTGGACCCCAAAGAGTTTGTAACTTGTAACCCTCTTAATTGTTTAGATCTCAAACATTTTAGGTCTCAAACATGACCACCGTGTTGACATATATAACACATTTATGGTTAAGATGCCTGCCTATGATCGATCCAGTTGAGCATCTGGTACATGTTGTGGTAGTACAATACGGTTATAGGTTGTGCTCTGGTGAAGGCAGTAGACGTTACTCATACAGAAACAGGACCTACCGATTAGTAATAGTAAGTTCATTTGGGCCTTAAACTAATGTTACACAGAATGATTTTTAACATATCTTGTCAATGGAACTTAAGGTAATATTACACAGGACGATTTTTAACATCATTTGTCGATAGACCTTAAGGTAATGTTATATATACAGGACGATTTTAACAACGATATTTAAACATATAAATGATGTTACACAAAAAGTTGTCACGTGTCAACTTCTTTACGTTAAATAAATCGTAATATAAGCTTTAACATAAAGGGAGCATACCATTTACATTAAGCTCGCTAATTCGACTATCTTTGTGGTTACTTGGGTTGTACGCAATACACGAGTAGTTCGTATTGTCTTCTTTCGTTGCATTTAGAATAGTGAGAGAACCATTTAATGTTGTGTAGAACCTTGACGAATCAGGAAGTGGTTGAAAACTTTCCTTAATCTTGCGTCGCCATTCGATCCTTGGAGTAGGAAATCCTGAGGCAGGGCAGAACATCTGAATATTTCCATGTTCCAAGACATTATAAATTGTTTTGTACTGATTGGTGATGCGAGGACGAGCTATAAATAGAGATTTGATATCAGTTCTTTGCTTTACATTAATTACAATAAAGTTTTAAATTTCTTACGTACAGTAGGTGCTGGTATTTAGGCAGGTACAGTGGTATACATAAGTAGGTAGGCAGGTGAGTGGGTAGGTACAGGTAGGAATCTCAATGGGGGCTTAGGCAAGGGCTTGGATTAAAGCATTAGGGTTACTTGAAATTTATAGGGTTAGTACCTCTCGTCGATCCTGATAACTAGGGCAATGTATTTGCTCGTATGGTCTCTTCCTTAAATGGAATAAGACCTATTGAAAATGACCCTGGATGAATCGGCAGGTCAATTCTATAATCTTATTAGCCAGTTCTAAAACTCAATCAATTCAACTAGAGTACGTATAAATTTATTCATCCAAATCCAGGTGTTAAGAAATTTATTGCCTTTAAATTTCACCGCGAATTAGAAATTTATGGGCTTTCGTTAAATGTCAGGAACTGCATTCGATATATACTTGTTTATGCATGATATTTATGAGTTAATTATGGATGTATTATACCACGTGGTTTCATTTCTTGGAGAAGTACGGGTCGTTGTCTGCGTAATATTGATGACTTGACTCTTATAGTACCTTATGCCCGTACAGATGTCTTTAAGTGTTTATTTCGTTCGTGTCACTAGGCTCTGGAACTCCCTCCGCATACTCTATACGTGCCATTAACACATTGTCGTCTTTTAAGAGGCTACTTTCTAAGGATTATTTCAAACTTTTTCCTGTTGCTTTAGCTTTAATCCATAGTTTTTTGTTTCGTATAATTTCGTTGTCTTATTCTTTGATTTCATATTAATGTTATATGTTATTTGTATTTGTAAAGGGTGACCAATCTTGAGGGAATCTTGAATTCTGTTTTTGGTTTACTCTAATACATTCAATTTTTAGTTGTAATACTTTGTAATTGATATGTTATATAAATTCTAATAAATAAATAAAAAGTATTATGAATTAGTTGCTGCTACGATGAATCTTTACATGAGTAAGTCTACAGACCGTTGTAACCCTTCATACAGTCTGCAGACCGTTATTGCAGACCTTTGTATACCATTCATACAGTCTGCAGACCGTTTCATACCCTTCATACAATCTGCAGACCGTTGCACACCATTCGCACAGTCTGCAGACCGTTGCATACCATTCATACAGTCTGCAGACCGTTGCACACCATTCATACAATCTGAAGACCGTTGTACACCATTCATACAATCGGCAGACCGTTTCACACCATTCATACAATCTGCAGACCGTTGCACACCATTCATACAGTCTGCATACCATTCATACAGTCTGCAGACCGTTGCATACCATTCATACAGTCTGCAGACCGTTGCATACCATTCATACAGTCTGCAGACCGTTGCATACCATTCATACAGTCTGCAGACCGTTTCATACCATTCATACAGTCTGCAGACCGTTGTATACCATTCATACAGTCTGCAGACCGTTGCATACCATTCATACAGTCTGCAGACCGTTGTATACCCTTCATACAGTCTGCAGACCGTTGCATACCATTCATACAGTCTGCAGACCGTTGCATACCATTCATACAGTCTGCAGACCGTTGTATACCCTTAATACAGTCTGCAGACCGTTGTATACCATTCATACAGTCTGCAGACCGTTGTATACCATTCATACAGTCTGCAGACCGTTGTATACCATTCATACAGTCTAGAGACCGTTGCACACCATTTATACAGTCTGCAGACCGTTGCATACCATTCGTACAGTCTGCAGACCGTTGCATACCATTCATACAGTCTGCAGACCGTTGCATACCATTCATACAGTCTGCAGACCGTTGCACACCATTCATACAGTCTGCAGACCGTTGCATACCATTCATACAGTCTGCAGACCGTTGCATACCATTCATACAGTCTACAGACCGTTGTATACCATTCATACAGACTGAAGACCGTTGCATACCATTCATACAGTCTACAGACCGTTGCATACCTTTCATACAGTCTGCAGACCATTGCATACCATTCATACAGTCTGCAGACCGTTGCATACCATTCATACAGTCTGCAGACCGTTGCACACCATTCATACAGTCTGCAGACCGTCGCATACCATTCATACAGTCTGCAGACCGTTGCATACCATTCGTACAGTCTGCAGACCGTTGCATACCCTTCATACAGTCTGCAGACCGTTGCATACCATTCATACAATCTGCAGTCCGTTCTAATCATTATTCACGTCAACAAAGTAAACAAAGACAAATGACCTAGAAAGACATGCAACCGGCTGATACCAGGGCTATTTTCCTCGGACAAGGCTAAAGGGGTGATTCAAAAGGACCTTCCCATTTTCAAGAACTAGTCTAAACCTATAATCCTAATCCGAACCCTAACCCTAACCTTGATCCTAACTTTAAACCCAACCCTAACCGTAGGGTGGTCTTGGACACTAGAAATCAAAATCTTTAATATCACTAATTTGAAACAGATTTTGGGTGGAATTGATAGGATATCCATTGTTGATACCAAAACACACACTTTTACATGTGCTGTTACCATGGCAACCAAGAAATGACCCCCAAGGGAGTAATAAATAGCACTTGCTCGGGACATGATTGAAAGAAAAGTAAAGTCATTTAAAAGAAAAAAATAGGTTAAATGTGAAGTCAATATGTGTATCCAAATAGTGAACCTCAAAAAAAATAAAAAATACATATATTAACAGTAAAAAAATATTTTATTTGTGACTGTGCCAAAATCCAAATTAAAAATCAGAATTTTCAAAGATATATATTTTTTATATATAAGATTTTGAAGGTTTAGGTTTTAGAGTCAGTTGCACTGATCAAATCCTGAAAATTTCATGTCAATAGGACAAATATTGAATGCTGAAGAGCGTCCCGAGTACAGTTTGAGCTGTTATAAGAAAATCAAGTTTAAAGTTTTGAATAATGTTTTGCGATGAACATTACACATTACCAAGCAAACTGACTGTCAAAAGAATACCTAAAAAGCTCCTTTTGAATATGTTTCTCCTTCGTTTTGTTGGTTTTTGTCTGCTTGGCCTTTCCTTTTACCTCTGAGGACCTTTCTTCGGGTTTTGTTGTTGTCGTCAACTTTGTAGTTTGACTTCTGCACACGAAGATTATCGGCTTGTTGAACCCCGGCAACACAAAATGCTCCTGGACTTATTCCAAGAGTTTGTAGAACTTCAACTGTGGCTTTGTTACCAATATTGAAGTGAGCCGCAGCATCATACACTCCCAACTGAAATGAATCTGTTCCAACAAACACAGTTTTAGGAATTCGATTCCAAATCATCCCATTGAAAGACTCATTCTGATTTTGGGTCTTCCCATCCAAGCATTTCCTCAGAAGGTCATCATCACTAAGGCGAGCATAGATAGGTTTAAGCTCAGCAATAACTTCCAGAGGTAAACCTTTGCCATGTTTGCAAGTGCTGGTTTTGTTAGCAAGGTCTCTCTTGTAACGACACCAGCTATTCTCACCGTCGGGACAATAGGAATGCAAAGACCGTTTGTCTGTTGAAGCACAGTGAAACAATGTGGCGAGCACATTTTTTTTCATTTCAGCCAAATTACCACTATTACTTCTAATAGCAATACATCAAAGAAATGGCCCACTTGTTCTGAAGTATAAAATGTTTCAGTCCATCCACAGGAATTGCACTGAAGAGAACAACATGATGCACATCCCATACGTTGGGTAATATCACTAACCAATGTTAATTCAAATTCAAAGCAATTTTTGCATGGTAACATCTTGAAGATGTTGTTCAGAATTCCCATATCCATAATGCAAAATCCACTCACTTCATTCTCATTCACAATTGGAGTTGACGAACCATTACTTCTCCCAATTTTTCGGGCAGACGCTGATTGCGGTGTCGTAGGGACTTCCTCTGGTCTTTCATCTTGAACTTGGGCAGGAAGTACATTTCCCTCGCTTGTACTCAGCTCAGTTTCGCTACTTTGAGAGTGATTCTCGCTCAGCTTTGCACACTTTGGGCTTGGATGTTGATTCCCCTGAAATTTACGTTTCTTTGTACGTGTTCTTGGCATTTAGAAATAGTATAAATGCTAAAACTAAATAGTATACAAGAAGCTTTTCGAAAATGAATACAAGATGGCCGTCATGAAAAAATAAACGAGCCTTCATCATTCATTTTAACCCCCTTGTACTTGGTGTAATTTCAAATGAAATGGCTTAAAATCATAGTAGAACTAAGGAGGGGTAGCTGGGTACTCGTTTGGGACAAAAATTAATTATGCAAAGGACCAATGCTCGCCATACAACAATAATATCTCGTTGCTATGGTGGTTGCTAAGGGACTATATTACAGAAAAGCAGCTATTTTCCAATATCTATACATTTTCCGTCAAGAAAATGAAAAAAATAACACCAGAAATAGCAATGGTTAATGATGTATAAAATGACTGTTTTGAAAATTATATTTTTTCAAAATATAGTGCCCAAGACCACCTTAAACTAACCAACAATACAAGACAAAAACAGAAAGGTCCTTTTGAGTCATCCACTTTAGCCATTTCCATTTTCGCCGTCCTTCCACCGTGGAGGCAAAATACATTGGGTACACGCGAGGTTGCTTATACGTATCGTCAGGTTGGTGAGTATATAAATGGATACGTTGGTACGGTAGATAACTTGGGTAAGTGAATCATTTGAAAAAGTCGTTCTTTCAGTTGTTTTTATTCAGTGATCCCTTTTCAAGGACAAAATTGTTTAATTATTATGATTTAATCGAGTTTTCCTGCTAAGTTAGTCAAGCCGTGCGGATGAAAATCTGTATCTACAATTGCCTCATAAATTATCTAAAAGGAGTTGTGAAAGAAATAGTATTCCTTTTTATTTTTATAAAAAAGCTTGAACTTACTGATGACAACAATCTCTACCAATGTCACACGAGCACCATCTGTTTTTCGACTACAAACGTAATTCCCTGCGTCATTTTTTGTGATGCTTTTTATTCGTAAAAACAGACCAGAAATAGTAGTTATTCTGGGAGGTTTTACGACATTTTTACCATCTTTTGTCCATTCCTTGATGCTATCGCTTCCACACATTAACCATACTTCACTGCCTTCTTCCTTAACTTCGAATTCATATTTTGTCTCTGGTGTATCTAGATATACATAAATCAAACAATTGAATGAAATTCAAGCAATGATATAAAACACTAAGGTTAATAATAATAGTTTAGGCGATCTTTAGGCAATGGTGGAACTGATTTGGCGGTCCTGCTTTTATAGTATAGGATTTGCGTAATGGTGCGTCGGAGGCTTGATGAGTCATCACTTTTTTCTTCGCGCGGCGGCTGTTTGAAATGCTAAACTTATATTCATTGGTGGCAGATTTATGAAAGAAATTCCGATCTTTTGTTTAGTAAAGTTTGTTTATGGGCTTTTGTTTGGAGCTTTTCGTCGAGGCATAAATTACAGCGTTTCGCTCCACTTCTGTATATGCTGTTGAGTGTTTTACGACTGACTGATCGATTTTAATTAAAAGGCAGATTTTTTTGCTTTTAAGTTCCCATACATGCTTAGATACTTCTGTTTCGTTGCTGTATACTTCTTATATTTAGTGTGCAGGTTTCTGTATCGTTCTTTCAAAGTATTCGCCGTCATACCAATGTATTGTTTCGCTTGATTGTCGTCGGTTGTGATTACATTTGCTTTGTAAAGGATGCTAGCGGGCATTCATCCGTTTTTCTGCAGTTCGGCAGCTGTTTTCGCAGTAGAAGCTCATGGCTTTCGAAAGGATACGTGCATGTGCTTCATGATGGCGCGCTTCATGTTATCCATGCGTGTGTAGCTTATTTTGATTATGTTGCGGTTAAAGATCTTGCGTTGGGCGCTCGAACTGGGGAAACGCTTGTCAACAAGGTTGAGAAAATTGTGGCCGAACATTTCTGCTGAAGGGTGGGTTGAACCAAATGTTTTTTCGTCGTTTCAGGGAAGGTGTATGAGGTTGGTTTAGCCTGCTGGTACAATTTTTTAGCAGTACCCCTTACCAAATCTCATGCTTAGTTCATTCAAAATAAATAGTCCTATAATTCACACACCTCTGCACCGCCGTAGCTTCCCATAGTCACATCAAATGAAGCATGGCTGTTTTCCTTAATCCATGGTTTCTCCCATTGTTTAAGCTAATTTGCATTGAGTTTGGCACATGTGAAGTTCGACGTCTAAACCGGGCATTATAGTTGTCGCAAAAAAACTCTCACGAAGGCAAGAAACTGAAACGAACGTTCCTGTTGACTTTCGCTGGGAATTTGAATGCTCGGTTTGTGAATGGACACATTTTATACAGGTTAACCAGTAAGGAATATAAGAAATCCTGCGTTTATTACAATATTTTCAAGACATGTAGGTAATTACAGTTTTCATTTCTCAACATTTCCATTCAAAAGTGAATCTTAGCCATGTGTCTAATCGTAAAGTTATTTTGATGCGCAACTGTATATATTTGCAAATATTTTATGACGAAGGAAAGTTATTTGGGATAACTTTAAACTTCTAGTTTATTAGAAATTTGAGGATGTATATTACATCCTTAAAATTTTAATGATAGTGTATTTATCATTAAAGTGGCACCACGACGGAATAATCGCCTTTTCAAATTTTGAGTTTATTTAGAAGTACTTTTGAAATGAGGACAAACATCGTTCTCTCTTAGTCAATAATTCATCTTATTCCAGAGATATTCAGGTCTTTAAAACATGCAAATGAGATGCATTATGACGTCATTTACTCACACAAATTTCCAAAAAGATGAATATCTTCGGAAATACTTGGTAGATTGTATATACATGCAAACTTTCCAGATGCATGCTTATGCGAATGGTACACCGTACACGATACTGTGTCAGAAATTGCTGTATATTTTCCTCAGAATTGAGAAGTTTATTGAGTTCGTGTGAGTAAATGACATCATAAGGTACATTTTCATATTCAGAAAACATGAATATCTTTGGAACAAGATCGGATATAGTGACTAAGCGAGAACGCTATTCTTCTTCGTTTCACAAGTATACCTGTACTTCTAAATAAAATCTAAATAATTAAGGTACAAGATTTTCCATCGTAGTGCCACTTTAATGCACCCAATACATGATAATTAGCCGAAAACCGACTAAATCATATAACACTATTTTATTATGTTATATATATATTTATAAAATAAGTCGTGTCTTACGCACGCTGTGATTGGTCAGTTACCGTGTTTGTATCAGGCTATATAGATAGATAGATAGATAGATAGAATCTTTATTTAACGAGGGTAAACACGAAATAGCTAATAGCTAATAAACTTGTGGCCCTCAAACTAACTAAATTTACAATGTCAATAGAAAAAATTGTTTAAAAATAGTAAAAAACCAATACCCAATTATATATTTACAAACATGATACTTATATTTACGAATATAAAATTAAACAGTAAAATGATTTACAAGTTTTTGATGCTCAAAAATGCTGTTCCACATTTTGTTTTTAAAAACTTTCAAAGAAACATTTTTTCTCAGTTCCAAAGATAATGCGTTCCATAATTTGGCACCAGTGACAACGAATGTTCTTCCTCCGTCTGTTTCTCGTTTATACCTTGGACAAATAATGTTGCTGTTCGAATATCTTGTATTCCGAGAGTGCCTTTGATTGTTAACAACAATATTATCTTCTAAATAACTAGGCAGTCCACCGTGTACGCGTTTATGCATAATTGCACATTTATTGATCCTACTCTCCTCGTGGAAAGGTATCCAACTTAGTGAATTGAAAAGTGCAACTGAAGATGCGCGCGGCGGGGTTCAGCCGATAGAATTACTCTCGCCGCACGTTTTTGTAGCTTCAGTACTCTGTTTAAAGAGTCTTTATTACAGGCTGTCCATATTACACTGGCATAATTGAATATCGGGTGGATAATTGCGTTATAATAGAGCACTCTTTGCTTCAGTGGTAAGTAACTTCTTACCTTCCTAAGAATTCCTATACGTTTAGAAAGTTTCTTACATATTTTATCAATATGTTCATTAAAACATAATTTGCTATCAATATCTAACCCTAATAATGTAGCACTGTTTGTATTCTTTAGGATCTATATAACATGGATGGATTACGCCATCGTGATACGCCATCAATTAGCCATCATACGCCATCAATTAGCCATCATACGCCATCAATTAGCCATCATACGCCATCAATTAGACATCACGGCGCCATCATACGCAGTAAGGAGAATTTACGTGTTGATAAAAAAAATATTTGTACATTTTATTTGCTTTCTACGGGTTATTTTATAAAAGAAATAGAAAACATTTTTATCCGTGTTCCCATACGTTATATAAACACTCGTGGAAGTTTGGGAGAACTCGAAATCGCGTGGAAACACTCGCCCTACGGTCTCGTGTTCCCACTATGATTTCTCGTTCTCCCAAACTTCCACTCGTGTTTATATAACTGTATGTAAACACGGAAAATGTTTTCTATTTCTTAAATGTATATATAGTAAATGTGATGCTTGGAGTAGACAGACGATACATGCAGACGATCGTCAAACTCAAAATCCTCATAAACTCTATTTCAAACATTTTCTGAGGATTTTAACTGGACGATCGTCAATATTTTATTACTTACTGAATACATCAAGGTAAGCCTTGGAGATATCAGATGGCTCATTGTCGATGGTAGCTCTGCATTTGTAGTATCCTTTATCACTAGGTTTGACTTCTTTTATTGTCAAGATACTTCCATCATCAATATAATTTATTGCCTGGAGATGGTCTTTAGGAAGAAGAATGTTATTCGTGTCTAACCACGTAAATGTAAGAGTGCCATAACCTTTTGCTCTGCATGTAATATTAATATCTCTTCCAGATAAACTTGTTATATTGCTAGAAATAAAAGTGATTTTGGCTGGCCCTAGAAAAATATAACATCTTCCAAGTCAGCGAAAAGGATAAATATATTTATCGTCAGGGCAGCAAGTTTGATGAATTATCCGGACAACATTTTTAATAAATTTATAAACCAATTGAGAAAAATTTCCACACAAATAATTTCTTGTCAAAAAAATAAACTTATTGTTTTACTAATAATGCAATGCGAAACTCGAACAAAAAGTGTTTGTTAATTTTTTTCAAAAGCAAACGCCATTTTCGACTGCAAATATTATTCCACCTATATATGCAAATGAGATACGGGATAAAATTGCGTTCATTAAAGAATAACGGGGACGATAACGTACTGTAGATAACATTACTTTATAACAAGATAACATTACTTTATATGAATACTTTATTTTTGGACACGAGATTTTGGACACAAATTTTATCCCAATTGAAAACATATTAAACAGTAAAAAAGCCTTTCAGTATTATGGCAGTAGATATATAGAACGTCGTTTCATTTCTAATCTTAACCCCATTCTTAACGCTAATATTAGCTCAGTACCACTTTCCTTCTTCTAACTATTGACTAATCCTTGTAATCTTCACTGAAACATGATAAATTAATTACCTTTCACTACTTGTATTTTTAAATTTCAAATTTGTTATCCTACTTAGCATGTCACATGTGAATCTCGTCTGCTTTAAAATCTCATTACACGGCATTACTTATTACTTATTATTTTTTGATAAAATGCAGGAAAACCAAAATCTAGTGTATTCTATCAGAAACGTCACTTTTTATACTGGAATTACTGACTGTGTTTCTGATTAATTACCTTTAATTATTATCTCTGCTTCACTAAAATTCATTCCTCCAAGATTTTTCGCCTCACATCTGTAAACACCACTGTCTGCTGCTGTCGCACTTTTTATTTGTAGCGTCCAACGGTCGTTATATTGTTTTAATTCCACATGGCTGTCCGTGGCCTTGTCAATGAGTTTTCCATCACGATACCAAGATACGGTTGGTTTCTGATTACCAATTGCTTTGCAGGAAATATCAATTTTAGCATGTTGATCAAGCAATTGTGTTTTAAATGACTCTGTTATTATAGGTGGATGTGCTGAAAATATGACAAGTAAAACAATTTCAGCTTGAGTACGATATGTTCTTTTGTGGTATTTACATTTATGTACAAATAATGTGGTATAAAATTAAAAGAATAAAGTTGTCCTTATATAATTTTAGATTAAACGATATCACGAGTGATCAGATGGGTGAATGCTAAAATGGTGACTCAAAAGGACCTTCCATTTTCAAGAGCTAGTCTATCCTAATCCCAAACCTAATAATAATAATAATAATAATACAAATCTTTATACAGAAAGCCTACGTCACTATAGAGTGATTTTCAGTAGGGCTCTGGTAACAAAAGAAAAGTATAAATAAAAAATAGAATAAATATTAATACATATAGTATAAATCTAAAAAATATATAAAAAGTTAAATTTAAAAGTCAATATATATCAATTTATAATAAAATAAAATAAACGCATCATTTAGTACGCCATGATCTTAAAATGGCCATTTTAAAACTACTAAAAGATGGAGAGACCTTATTTCGACAGGAAAATCATTCCAATCTTTTATACAACAGTTCAAAGATTTTAACAAGCCTCTGTTAGTGATAGATTTTGTAATTCTTAGATTGTTTTTCTGGGGTGTATCATAACTGTGAATATCCAATCCTCGAGTAAAATAATTACTAATTTCAGAATCACCATTCACCATCTTATAGATAAAAATACATCGATTTTTAATCGATTTTATATTAAATTTTATTAAATTTTATATTAAATTTTAAATATTATATTAAAATATTATATTTAAATATTATATTAAATTTTAAATACATCGATTTTTAATAATTCTAACCTTGATCCTAACCTAAAGCTACTCGTAAGCAAAAAATAAAGACCAGACAAAAGACACTCTTAGCTATTTCTGGTCAGATGATGTTAATGTAGAGAGACATATATAACGTATAAGTTTACACCATCTCTTGCAGTCTGTTGAACGCTTCGAATTAAAAAAATCCAACTACTAAATCTATACGACTTCACCCTCAAACGATATATTCTTTTACGTGTATATCTATAAGCCGGAAATTCATTTAACACATGAAGAAAACATATAAGCTCTTTTTAATACGGACAAAAGAGTAAGAGTAAGTGATAAGAGAACAAAAACAGCTATCGCCCAAATTTAAAAGAACTGTCATCCTTCCTAATTTTAGGAGTGCTTTTATTCTAACCCAAAAAAATGTGGTTCGGCGCACTTTAAACAGGCCATGCAAAGGAATTCTAATAGGCGGGAGGTGAAATAAAGAGAAAGCTCAAGGGAATTAAGTGAGAAGCCAGTGTTTTTTGTCAGTAGTATAAATAAAATTTCAAACGAATTTCTAATAAATCCTCAACGTTTTGGTGGGTTAACAATTGACCATTTTAATTACTACCACTACCAGAATCCTTTTCGTAATATATTTTCGTGATATCAAGCAGACAATTTAAAATTATTTTATAAGCATATAATTCGCCCTTATGACCTCGTTTTAAAGTAAGAATCGTTTTCAATTTCGTACATGAAAACGAGTTCATACGGGCCAATTTATATGCATATAAAAGAATATTAATTTGGCGGCCATTTTTGAATTAGGTCTATTACTTTACATTTCTCAAGGGGAGTTTAACATTAAACGAGAAAGGAAAATTTGCAAGGAATGATGGTGCTGCAGGCAGTTGTCCTAGTAGTTCACACGTCATAATAGCCGAGGTCTACTAAACCTACGAAACTTATTTTCCGTCGTATTATGTTGAGCCTATTGTAAATTATCACTATAATACAAATCTTATAGTTATAATGTGAATAGAAATAAATGTATAACAAACCTCCAACTATCAACGAAGAAGCTTGATGTATCATTTCTATTCCATTGCTTGCAGTACATTGATATATCCCTCCATCTTTTACCCAAACTGTTTTAACAACCAAATTACTTCCTTCTATCACTGTTTTACTATTATTTACAATTTCCTTGGCGTCTTTATACCATGAAATGGTGGGATGTGGAAAGCCGATGACTTCACATCGGAATGTCACATTTAAATTATGGGAGCTTGCTATTTTAACCGGACCAGCTCGAAATACGAGGGGAACTGTCAAAAAAGGATAAGTTTATTGAAAATCAGTGTTAATATTTTACTCAAATAGCTTCATACGTACAAAAATCTGTATGTTAATAGTTTCGATTACCTCGAACTAACACATCACAACTTGCTGATATTGATTCATTGCTATTTCTGTCTCGCACGACACACGTATACTTTCCTATATCAGCCAGAGATGTTTTGGTTATTCTGAGAGAACGAGAATCGACAGACAAAATACGATCGTCTAGTTTGATATATTTATTGTCGTGTTTCCAAGTGTATTCCACATTTTTACGAGAAGCAAGACAATCCAGCAATAATGCCTCGCCCGCCAGTGTTGTTTTGCTTTGAGGTTGTATATTAAATCGCAACGGAATACTTGAAATGCCTAAAAATGAACCGGAACGATAAAAAAACTCACATCTTTGACAAATAAACAAACCAAAAACGAACAAACTAAACAAACAGATAGACAAAAACAGAAACAGACAGACAGACAGACTTACAGACAGATGGACGGACGGACGGACGGACGGACGGACGGACGGACAGACAGACAGACAGACAGACAGACAGACAGACAGACAGACAGACAGACAGAACTGAACTGAAACAGAAACATAAAAATGATGGATGGATAGAGATAGATAGATATAACGAGACAGACATGATGGATGGATAGAGATAGAAACACAAACAGATGAGATAAAAATAAACGATTAAATGGACAAAAAACAAAATTGTATATTTCAGTAAATTGTAAAATAAATCACATAAAATGTATAGTAATTTTTCGTGGGGGACTACCAAACATAAATTATGGGGATACCCTGGCACGACTTGGGATGTCTGCATGACCGCCTGCAAATGTTAATATTCCAGGAAGAAATATTTGATGTAAATACAGTATGGTATATCAGTTTATCTCATGCTCAGTTATCTGATTTTACTCATTCTAGTTGTTTTTCATGTTATTTTTCAAATCAGCTATAACAAGCATCACCGTCATTTTTAAAGCGCATATATGACCCAAAATACGATCTGTGACTGATATAGATTCTACATTAAGTGAAGTTGAATACCAAAATGTTTTATGATTTGAGTTTCGCGATGCTGTCAGTAGTTTGTTTGTTCGAAATGCTATAATGAGTGACGTGAATCAGGAATTTGATTTATTTTCAGCTTTCCGTGTGATAGACTGGTTGAGGATTTGAGCATTACCAGAAATTAACGACAAAATGGCCGCCTATTGACCTGCATGGTCAGGCCTGACGAGAGGGGGATCAGCCTGGTCCTTGACCAGGGGCCTATGGCAAAAGGGGGCCCATTTTTAACAAAAATAAGAGAGTATATTATACATTATCTTAACTGTGGAACGATAGATTCGGTTCTGTAATAATTAACAACTGAACTTTTAGCATTAATCATTGCATTTCATTGATCCTCTGATGGCCTTATAACTGTCATGGACTCATGGCCGTCATGGGGGCCCTTTATCACTACAATCAGTGCCATGACGGGGTGGAGGGCCCCACAAATATGTTTTGACCAGGGGCCCAACATTTCACTCGGCGGCCCTGTGCATGGTTCATTTACATATGGTCCTTAGAAAATGGCGTCCCATTTTACAATGAGTTACAGAAGCGAAAATATTAAAATGAAGATTCTACTAATTGAGTAGCTCGTCTAGTCAAATCTACGATCCGCCAAATGGTAATTTCTAGAGATAACTTGTGCCTCTATGAATGACGGAAATTTTAAAATGCCCATTGTCCTGTTGTCATTACAAGTTTGCCATGGTGATTATTAAAATGTCGGTATAAACTTTTTAACCGATATTACCCAATACTCAAATTTTAACATATAAGATATATAGGATCTTCCATCGACTTTCGAACATTTAGTTACCAAACACTTTTGAAAATACAAAACAAAATCCAACAACAATTCAATGACGCGTAGCCTATTTTATTTGTTGGCTATTTTCAACACAATTTGGCGGATCATAGATTTGACTGATCTAATTAAACCGCTGACTGAATAATTTGAAAATCGTTGTTGCATATATTAAGAGGTAGGCGATCTACTCAATAAGCAGAATCTTCATTTTAATATTTTCGCTCTATGTAACTCACTGTAAAATGGGACGCAATGTAAATTAGCCTTCAAGCAGTGGCCATTTTGTCATTAATTTTTGGTAATGGTGAAAAACTAAGTTGCCAAATCTCTAGTACAGCGTTAACGTATATCACCAGGCCCGCACAGAGACTAATTAAATGGGCCCGGGGCAAAGTAAATAATTGGGGGCCCCCTTGGAAAAATTTCGCATTCCATTTTACGGATGAATCGGATATAAGGATATCTCATATAATTTCATGTTACGAGGTTCCAAAATATATATTAGCATATATTAGCAACAGAACGATAGATATGTTAGCAACAGAACGATAGATATGTTATGTATTACCTCGTTCTTTTAAATTTCTGTTTTTATTCAGAATGTTAAGCGGGGTTTTTAAAAGAACGAGGACAAATAATATATCCATCGTTCTGTTGCTAATATATGCTAATATATTTGGAACCTCGTAACATGAAATTATAACCTGAAAATGTTTCAGTTTTACATGTGAAATGACAACGTAAATTTTCGTAACGATATAAAAGATGTACGGAATAGGGACAAAATAAATAATCACTAACGCAGAGAAGTAGAAAATACTGTTTGGTACAAAGTAAACTAGCAATATAATTAGGGGCCCCTCTCGAGCTGGGGGCCCGGGGCAAATTGCCCCAGTTGCCCCACTCTCTGGGCGGGCTGTATATCACCAACGTTCAAATTAGGTCAAATTTCTCAAGCAGCATAATTTTGTATCCGAAATTATGACTGATTTGACGCCACATGCATCATCAGCATTTCGGACAAACAAAACGTTATAGAACATCAACGCAAAACTCAAATCATAAAATATTTTGACATTTAACTACAATGTACTGTATTCACTTCATATAGAGTCTACAGTATATCAGTAATAGCGTATTGGGGGTTATAGTCACTCCAAATCAATGCAATTGGGCGTTTCTGATTAAGTTTGTGATAAATGATACTATACCTGACGCTCCTCGGATGAATAATTTGGCAACGTTGCTGGCTATTACTTCACCAGTGAGAACATTTTCAACCATGCAATAAAAAAGATCATCAGTATGACGGTGTTGAACATCACGGATTACCAAATGTCCTGATGACTCATGGTTGACTTTCTTTTTATTTATCCACCATCTTTTGAGTTTTACGTAAGAGGAAACTTCTTTTGGATAAACACAAGTAAAGCTGGCTGTACCCCCTGTACCTATCACGTATTGATCTTCCACAGTGACTTTACAAGGCTTAAGAATGACTAAACAAAATTAAACACCATTATTTTTTCCAATTCGTTTAATAGTTTAATTTAATTTAATTTAATTTAAAGGGGAACTCTAGTCAAAAAACAAATTACTTTTAAATAAAAGGCCTTTTAGTATAATGTTTAGAAATGTTAATAGTTTTACGATATCTGCTCTTGTACTCGAGAAATAACGTTTTCATTCTCGTATTTTATGCTTCTAGACGCCGCCATTTTAGAGTTTGCTCGACGGCTCAGACTCGATGTATACAGCAGGTGTTTTCTTTTAATTTCGTGATTGAGTGCTTGTCTTTTGTTCCTATCGCTCAATGACGTCAACATTTTAAAGAAATTCCCGCTGTACATCGATTATGAGCCGTCGAGCTAAGTTTCTATATATTCTTTGTACAAAAAGAGCAATTTTCATGTTCAAAAAGTGAACTTTTCATGTTCAAAAAGAGAAATTTTCATGTTTAAAAAGGGCATGGAATTTCATACAGGCTGGGAAGGAAAACTCAGTAGTTGTGTTAGCCGCCATCACGGCCTTCGGTCTTGGGTTTACAAAATAGCATTCGAGTTTTTACAAACTCTTCATCGTGTTTGCAAACAAGACAAAACACTCGCAGTTTCTTAATTACTGCTTTTTCTTCTTACCTCCATCCACGACTGCCACCCTGCTCAGAATTGCATGGTTCTGAAAACTAAGCTTTGCAACACATTGAAATTTCCCCTGATGAATACGTGGCACTAGATTTTGAAATGGAGGAAACCACAAAGTTCCATTGGAAAAATTTAAGATAGTCTTGGGTATATTCTTAACATTAGAGCCATCACCGTATCGCCATGTTATTATGATGTTATCCAAGTTAGAATAACTTGATGTTGCCTTGGCCTGGCAGTGAAGATATCCAGAATTTTTGTTTGAAAATTGGATGTTCTTCGGTTCTTCAATGAATTGGATAGGAGAAGGATATTCCACTGATAAAAAAAGAACAGAATTACAGTTAAGTATTAAAAGTACAAAAGTACTTACAAAAGAAGTAAAGTACTTCTTTAATAGTTTAAAAAAGTAAGTATACTTTTTTTTAAACTTCGTATGAACAAAAATGTAGTTTATATAGTTTTGTTCTTACATTCAATAGTTTGTTCAATATTTGCAACAAACTATTGAATGTAGTGATGTATTTCATGGACAGTGCATCTGAAGAGTGTTAAAGACATCAATTTAGTACATATTTGGAGATAATGCATTCTGAGTTTTTTGGACCAAAACATTATGCTATTTCTACCATCAGCTTAGAACAAACTTTCTTTGATCCAGAATAACTCAGGTTGTTGTATTTAATATGCACTAACTTCAGAGTTAAGGTTATCTACCAAGAATCTTCTGATTACGTCAACCAAGTTTGATGCTGAGCACTTGAACTGCGCACATCTTTAACTCTCTTATTGTCTATGAAACATGATAAAAAAACGTACCAAAACGCCAAAAATCATGGATCTAAAGAATCTTTTGGCCAATATTTTCAGTTTCCAATATTGTGGGATAACAGATATGATTGATTATTTTGTAGATTAATAGCACTTTGTCGAGATGACGTCAGTACCCGGCCATAACTAAAGAAAATAGCTCATTTGCAATAATTTGTGAGTCAAATTTGGTTTGTTTGTCCGCATTTTGAGCTATTAATTAATAGCATCCGCCTAAAGGGCTATTGGAATGAATCGAACTAAGACAATACAGCAGATTCTGTAACATAATATAACATAACATTGTTTATGTCGGTAAATTCTAAATTTATACGATGGGACATGTTGCTGGGACAAAATGTTGTCATTTTATCATTTGTCATTTGGTGCATACGACGAGATTTGTCCCTGCAACATGTCCCCAGGACACGTCCCCGGCCGCGATTTATCGCCTCGTGTGTCCCAAACTTAAAGGATCTTAAAGTGCCACTACGATGAAAATTCACCCCCGTCTTTTAGATTTTCTTTAGCATAGAATAGTATTTCAGGGTCGAAAGTGATCATCGATGTAAAAAAAATAAATAATTGATATTTTGAAGTAAGTATTTTGAGCTCTGAAATCACTATTATTTAGGCCACCATGCTTCCTGTCCAGTTTGTCTGAATTTGTATTTTACTAAAAAGGTGTTCCAAGTGAGCCCGCGATTTCAAAAGGTAATATTGTTTGTGACGTAAAATTCTCAATGCTACGCCTGAATTTCAGTCGATGTTACTTGTTTTCTTCGAGAAGTACATGAAATGTTCAGCCTTTCAGATGAAGAATTTGAATAAACGAATAAACAAAATAAAGCAGCTCTGCTTTATAAATACGTAAAAATATCGATAGGTAAAAATTTGATCGTAGTGGCATTTTAAAGCTTTAAAAGAATGGTTCGAAATTTCAAAAATATTAACGTTAATGTTCTCCATGCGGCTTTAAACAATGCTCATGGACTCTATTTTTTCAGCTCTAGGGAATCGATTGACCGTGTTTTTGATAAAGATTTCGTTTATTTTAATCGATTGTTAACATTTATATCTCAACTAAACAAGTTACAATTCAACCTAAAGACAAGCCCTGGATGAATGGCCTTATTCTACGGTGGCTCGTTAGGGCCATCGCCGCACAGTATGGAATTTCTCCGTAGAACGGTAGTCTTTCCGTAGAATAAGGTATATCTCCGTACAGTGGGGTATATCTCCCTACGGTGGGGTACGTCTCCGTAGAACGAGCTGTCTCCGTAGAACGAGCTGTCTCCGTAGAACGAGCTGTCTCCGTAGAACGAGCTGTCTCCGTAGAACGAGCTGTCTCCGTAGAACGAGCTGTCTCCGTAGAACGAGCTGTCTCCGTAGAACGAGCTGTCTCCGTAGAACGAGCTGTCTCCGTAGAACGAGCTGTCTCCGTAGAACGAACTGTCTCCGTAGAACGAGCTGTCTCCGTTAGAACGAGCTGTCTCCGTAGAACGAGCTGTCTCCGTAGAACGAGCCGTCTCCGTAGAACGAGCTGTTTCCGTTGAATGGAACTTTCTCCGTTGAATGGAACTTTCTCCGTAGAACCATGGATAGTAAATAGACTGGATAGGAAACTGGATGGCGTCAGCGTGAAAACCTAGTTGAAATTCGTGATGTCACGAGTACACAGATTTTACTGAGTTTCTCTTCGACTTCTCCATATTTTCGTATTCAAGTAGCTATATTGAGATTCCAAAATGTTTCATCGTCTTACAAACCTGCCTAAGCCACGACCAAATGATCGAGGTAAATGTTGTTCGTCTTTGTTTCAGCTGTTTTCGTTTTGTGGTGAAGAAACTGGCGTCGCAAAACTACCGTTGTTTTAGTTGAAATTTGCGACGCGTTTTTCACCGTCTAAAGTTGGATCTTTTCGCCTAAAATGAGTAATGGTAGTCGGATATTCCATCGTAAAGTGGCATTGTGATATTTTTTGGTAGTTTGACTTGCGATTTATGGTGATTTTGTGACATCACGATTTGCAACTAGGTTTTCACGCGACCAACTGGTGCCTAAACCAATCAGCATGCTGGAAACGTCGCACGTGATCTTAGTTTCCTATCCAGTCTATTTACTATCCATGGTAGAACGAACGAGCTGTTTGATTTTTTGCTTACTCTAATGGTACACAGCGCTGACAATACGCGCCCGCGCAAGTGGGATAAAATATTCTCAATCAGAAGCAAAACAACTAGCCATAGTTAATATTAATATTAACTATGAGCTAGGGTTGAATAATGTCGTTCTGTCAAAATTGTGGAAATAAGTTTGCAGTTGGTGGTCTCTTTTGTCATAGTTGTGGTCATAAAAATTCAGGTACAGTATGTAAGCTGTCACGGCTTGACTTGTTTACTTTTGCCCTTTTTGTTTTTGGTTTAACTGTAATTGAAGAAAAATGGCATGTTTCATCATGAATATGCTAATTTTGTCGTAGGAGGAGTAAATCCGGACGCCAATGGTCCAGCGACTAACTTGTCTTCGTCAACTGTCTCATCCCCAGCATCGACATTGTCGTTCGAGGAATTCAGGAAGAGGAAGGAGGCAAGTAGGTCTTCTTTCTTTACCAAAAAGAATCCCAAAAGCAGAAAGGGAAACAATGAAGAAGTGAAAATTCAAGTGGGTCTCCTTCACATGGTTGATGGGAGACTGAGGAAAATGAAAGGAAGGACCCTTCCTGTCACAGTATCTCCCAATGTTGATGCAAGCAGTCTTGTACAGGCTGCTGTTGAAAAACATGGAAAACACTTCCAACAGTTTAATGTCTCCCACAAATATGTTTTATTATATCCTGACTACACTTTGGTCAGCAACTTGCCTGGGAATTTTCAAGAATTTTCCTTATCCAAATACAAAGAAGACTTGGGGAAGTCATATGCAAAGGTATATTTATGGCTGTGCACGTATACTGATTTTGAAGCAATGCAAGCTGACTCTGATTGTGAGGAAACTAACCAGACACCACCAATTGGGGAACAAAGTGTAACCATGGAAACCACTGATAGAGAGCAAGCCATCTGCAGTAGTCCATGCCCCACAACAACTATCTCTTCAATATCTGACCCCGTCCTTATTTGTGACCAGGAGTCTAACCTTAATCCTATTGTTATTCTGGACCATAGCATAAATGGTAACCAGACATCCAGCAGTAATCCTATACCACCTGGATCTGAGGTAAGAAAAGAAGAACTAACTGCTTTATGCCCGACATGTTACAGAAGAATTGCCATTACCATAATAGAGGAGCACGCTGACCTCTGTGCAGATAACTTTGATCCAGTTGGGGAAGTTCAAGTTATAAACACACAGTCCACAGACATGCCTGATACCGTGGTTGCTGTTCATGCTCAACTTGAAAGTGATGCTCCTAGCACATATTCAATGGCAGAGGAGGACCAGAAGATGAAGGCCATCGTTGACCAGCTGCAAAGTAACATTGACCTTTTTAGTAAGACAAGAATAAGTATCCGAAGAAAAAATATACTTGAAGATTTCCTTGCCATCAGAAAGAAACCTTGGTTCAACTTGAGTGGTGTCTTCAAGGTGACTTTTATCGGAGAGCCAGCGATTGATGATGGTGGACCGAGACGTGAATTTTTTTCAGGTTTGTTTTGTAATTTATTAATGTCCCATATCAGGTTTAGCCAGAAAGAACAGAATTAACAGTTGTATTGAGCTAGGCCCAGACATAGCCGGTCAATCATGACAAACACTCCTATCCAGTCATTGGAGCTTTCCTGAAGCAAAAAATCTATATTCTATCATGCCCTGCAAAGATTGTGATTTGAGGTTGCCCTGTTTTATTGACAATAGTACAAACATGTACTTCACTAGTCAACAATCAAAAATTGAATCAGTCAAAAAACTTTGTGGTTATCACCATGTGTAATAATTTAATCTGAGCTAATCAAAAATTGGCTTAGAAAAGGTAGAACATAAAGATGTTAATTGCGGGAATAAATTATTATGTGCTTGGGAACTAATCTGTTACCGCTACCAGTACTATATCAATGATAAAGTTGATGTGGTAATATTTAATGTACAGTAGTGAACTGTATTTTTGAAAGTTTAATACCATTTTGTTCAAGTTTTGAAGATATCCTTCATTTTCAAATATATTTGGTAATAATGGTGGTTCAGTACCTCATAACTTTGTATAACTCAAGAAGGAGAAGATTATGGGAGTTCTTTCAAATAAATCAATAAAAAATTCATGTCAATGCTTGTTTCCTAACCAGTTTGACCAATTCCTGCCTAGACGGCCTCTTATAAATAAAATAAAATAAAATAATGTTGGCTAATTAATATGCCAGACAATTTTACGTGGCAAGGAGAGCCCAGGCATCTGGTTGGTAGGAATGGGCGATATTTCTATGTCTAAGGGCATTGTACAACTAGACTTAAAATACTGACTGTATACAACTCCAACATGCATGAGTTTGTACATTACCGTACATAAGAAAGTGATATAGATTTTTCTTGCTTTTGTGGGGGGGGGGGGGGGGGGGGGGGGGGGTGGGGCTGGGGCAAATGCCCCTTGGAAAATCCACCCTCCCAATGGTTTTTGTCTCTAGAAATATTACAACAAGTGTGACAACGACTGCTATCTAATGGTGTTCCAATATCGAGTGTTACAGCATTAACAAACGGTGAATTTAAAGCTGCTGGTGAGCTCATGATATTATCCATAGCACAAGGTGGTCCATCTCCCAGCATTTTGGCAAAAGAGGTGTACGATTATATAGTTGATGGTGTGGCAAGTGTCCTGCCAGAGAAGTGGGGTAGTCAACTGAGGCCTGAAGTGCAAACAATAATTGACCAGGTATGGTTTAACTGGTTTTTAAAAAGCCCAAAAATAAACATACATTCTGTAAACCAACATTGTATAGTACATCAGGGTGTTAGCTAGCCCATATAGCGTCCGTTTGACGGACTCTTCCCAATTGAAGTAGCTAAGGGGCTTTCCCAACTGGTCTACTGGAAGATTTTCATTTTTTCTGATGAGAAAGTGTATTGCGTTTGATTTAATACTATTATATCATTCAAACAACGTATTATTTACATAATACTTTTTCCCCATTAACTATTTTCTCAAAATGTATCGAGTTTCAATTCATATTCGGTGTGTATTCACTTAAATGAAATGTACAAAACAAAGTGTAATCGATGTGCATTCCGTGTTCATTCACCGGAAATGAAATGTACAAAACGAAGCTACGGTACGCGTTGTTTACATCTAAGGAGAAACACGTCATCAACTTAATTAGCGCTAAGAAAAGCGATGATAATGTTTTGATACAAAGTTAAGGGTTTTTCCCTAGATGCAAACGACGGTATTCTATTACAAATCTACTAGTAACAGCTCAAAATTTCCGAGCACGCGGTATTTTAGCATGTAGTCTAGAAAAGAAAATGTATCGATGAGATCATAACAGTTTAATTCCTCTCACCATGGTTACCACAAAATGATATAAAGTAGCGTATTTAAAGGATTTTATCGGTCAAAAAAACTTTCCCAATTTACGTTTAACGTTACGGACAAAACTTTTCGTTTCTGGCTAACACCCTGTACATGTACAGTAATAGCAAATTTCAAGTCCTTGAATTCAAGTACTTTCAACGACATTCAACTTATGTATGAACCCTGTATATAGTACTGTATATATACATGTAGAAATGTATAACAATTTGTTTTATTCTGACTGTAGGTAATACCTGTATTTGTGCACATAATGTATGTTTGGGTACATTGTTTCAAGAAACTGTAATGGAGCCACCTTAATTTTCTGCCTATACTTTAAAATAGATAGCTCAAGCTAGCACTGATTATGAATTGCAGAAAGTTTTAATGGAGGACTCAAGCTTGGAACAGCTGAGTCGTGTTGGCTATAGAGGAGTACCAACCAAAGAAACCATTTCAAACAAGGAATATCTGATCAGGTCAGTACAATAACTGTGGACTGTGCTGGGGTGTAACAGTCTGCTCTGAGGGATTTATTTTCATTACAGTTTTATTCTTTCTTACCAGGTCACTGGTAATGTTTGAGTTAACAACAATTCTGCCAATGTTGGACCAGCTTGCTGCAGGTCTAAACACATTTGGTATTTTGGAAACCATTAAATCAAACAGAATAGCAATGGAAGCCCTTTTTACCAAGCCAGAATGCTTTTTGCCAACTGTTGATTACATGTTGGATAACCTTCAAGGCGACTTTAGTGAAGAAGGCAGTAACAGCAGGCCTACAGAAGTTAATGTCTTCAAGTACCTGTCTGACTACATTACAGATGTTGGTTTTACAGGTAAAAACAACTGCTGTTTAGTGTAGTATTTCTCTGAAAGGTTAGAATGAATTAAAGCTTTCAATGTGAATAACTTGTTTATATTTTATTTCCTTTCAGTTAGTTCTAATGATGGTGCTGCAACTCTGTCAAACCTATTCAAGTTTGTAACTGGGGCAGAAAATATTCCACCTCTTGGTTTACCAAATGGCATCACAGTTAAATTCAAGCATCACTGTAATTCTGGCTGCAGGTGCAGGCCAACTGCATCAACCTGCGATATTAGCATCACATTTCCAGTTCACTATGAAAATTATCAAGACTTCACAGATTCAATGTCTTCAGCCCTTATGGAAGGCTTTGGATTTGGTTTTATTTAGTAACAATGTGTCAATGTACAACTTTATTCACTGACTTAGTTAATCCATAACCACAAGCAATAACAATCGAAAAATGTTTTTCAAATGCTAGTTTGTTTTTGTACAATTGGAGTTTTCTATCAATTGGTATAATAAAATGTTACAATTTTCAAATTTGGATTATAAACATTTATTAAAGTAGAGTTACTAAAGCTAGGGGTGGTGGAATACAGTACAGTAGGTGCTGCACTTTTTGCTAAAATGCGATATTGTATTTACGCAGTATATACTATACTGTATTTATATATTTTATCTGCAAAACAGTTACAGTAATATTAAGTCTGCTTTGCAGGTGGATATTGGTACTTGCATATTATCATTCGTCAATACATTGACTTTAATCACAAATGTCTCGTGAAAATTACCAAAAACGATTTGAAATATTGAACATTTTCTGTGGCATGCCTCCACACCCCTTTTAAACTATAGCAGTGTTGCAGCTTCACCACTCAAATGGAACTAATTTTCTGCCACACGACATTTCAACATCTTCCACAGCTGTCAACAGCACAGAAGTGTCCCTAAAATAAAGGTATTAATACTGTATGTTTGGTGCAGTTTGTTAAACAACAAGTTTTGAATATGATTTTTTGTTTTATGGCCAACCTCTCCCCCTAGGACAAGAAAGCCTGATCACAGGTTACTCCAAAACCGACCCCTTTGTTATTTTACTCTGTCTGACGATGGACGATTTAACTCGTCAAACGAGAGCCTCTGGGTTGGAAAAGAACTTCATCAAATGAATTGGTCTGAAGTACAGTACAGTACAAGGATCAACTGAAATTCAGCTTTATTAAAAAGAAACACTTCTGTAAAGTACAAGGAACTGAAATTCAGCTTTATTTAGAAACACTTCTGTTGCCATGGCAGTAAATGTCGATTATACTGTACATGCATGTACCTTCTGGCTTCAGGTAGCTATGTTTACTAAATAAACAAACAGATTGTATCCCTGTTCATGGTTGGCTGGGTACTGCATGTTATTCTCTTCCATCAAATAATGAAAGTATTCTTGGTATAGATTTGGCTCTTCCACATCATGCTCACAAAAACCAGCCCCTTCATTCAGTTTTTCAGTAGAAAGTGGTACTAAGCAGTCCCATGCATTTGACCTCTCAGGCAAATAGTAAAGAACATCGGGAACTCCAGGAACAGTCTCATGCCTTGATGCTCTTATATGATGTGAATTCCAGTACTCTTTCACCTGGTCAAGTGTTTGCTGCAGAATCCCATGGAAGCAAAACCACAAACACTCCTTGTGAAGCTCAATGCTTGTATTCAAGACATTTGCATCTATCATATCCTTAAAGAAATGGATCCACCAATTTGAACTTACTCTACGGAAACTGGACCACCAGTTTTCGATTCTTTGGTTTGTGGTGGATGTACCATACCTGTGAGCCTGGTCACCAGCAAGAGGATAACAATCATCTCTTCGAAAGTAACATTGTAATGCTGCTAAAGTCCCATTCTCTGTCCCACAATCCGTTCTTGTCAAAAGGGGGCACCCTTTTGCATCATTAACACAGTCCAAATACATTCTTGCAATATTCTGTGGGTGATTATTGGACCGTGTCACTTCCAACCATAAAATTTTACGGCTGTAGCCATCTATTGATCCATGAATTGGAAAGCCATAGGGTTTTAGCTTATCATACCCTACAAAAAATGTAATTAACATTTTGTGCTTTAGGGAGTGGTCATTATTTATAGCTTGGGGACTGGTAAATATGAACAACCTTTCATTGGGGAGCGGTTGAAACGGGGGTCAAAATCATTTGCTGCCAAAATTTAGTGAGGTTATGTAATAACCAAGGTTAATAGCTAGGGAACCACTAAAACTACTCCAAGTACCACTACTCGTTTCCAGGCCACCTCGGTCTACAGCTTGCAACCTAACCTTCCAAAAGGGTAAGTATGGTGTACGCAGATATTAACCATTTTTGTGGGTACTGCGGTCAGCGGTACCCATATAGTCACGGTGTTGAGGTAGGGGTTCAACATCGAAATTACAACTGCGCAACTCAAGATACTAATTCGGAATTCATCGTCGGTACTAATTCGGAATACAAAGTGGGTGTTGTGTAAGTCGGGAATGTTCGCGTCATTCGTGGTGTCTTCTGATCGAGTGCGTTATGGTTTGTGGCTTAATAGTTCCCTCTTCCTCGTGGCATGCCTTCTGTCAGTTCTGATCGAGTGCGTTTTTGACTTATCGAAAAGGTTTTGAACAACTATCCTCAAAAAGTCTTGTCTTTCTTGACAAGGCTTGTGTAGTTAAAGGTAAGTTGTATCTTTCTCGTTTTCTTATACATAATAAAACAATTATTGGATTTGGTTTTCGCATTATATTGAGAATTACCAAGGTCTCAGTTTGTGTTCTCAGCCTCCGGCTTTGGCAGATAACACAAACCTTGACCTTCATAATTCTCAATATCATGCTTCACCTCATCCAATAATTGATAATTATTATATGAGAAAACTGATGCCTTAACCTATAGTGAATCATTTACCATTGAATTGACATAATAGAACCTATATTTGTCTTAAAAATGCATTTACAAATTTATTCTCTGCTGATTTAGTTAAATCTGCTGTTTAGTAATCCACCATGAGAAAATTTCAACACCTGGTTTATGCACCCTCTACCCCTAGTCTATAACAAGTATTGTGATGTTTATGTCGAGTGTATTATGAAATGAAAATTCACCACTGGCTTTTTATGATTGTATTTGAAAGAACACGCTAAATAATGAAAAATCCGTTGAGCTGTGACATCACAAGATGGGCACAGCATTACATCAAAACTCAAAATCAGGTATATCTTTGGATTGGTTTGACTAAACTGGCTCAAACCATGCAGACTTACTGAGTCAACAAGTCTCAGTATTGGGATTGTTGTTATTAGGTTCCCATGGTAACAGATTTGTAACAAAATTTTCTACTTTTTGACATTGTAGTTTTGTTGTTTTAAACAGTATTGTTGCATTGGAAATCATGGAAAAGGATGTCAACTTCCTAAAACTAGTTGCTGTAAATGTGGTTGAAAACAAAGAATTATTATAAAGGAAGAGAGTAATCTGGAAACTCTGTTACCATAGCAACGACATTAGAACCATGGCAATATTTAGTTTTCTTAATTGAGTAAGTCAGCAAGGTTTGAATTTAGTCAAACCAGTCTGAAGATATGCGTGATTTTCAGTTTTGGTGTAATGCTGTGTCCATCATGTGACGTCACAGCTCAAATTATATAAAGCGTAATAATTCAAGAATGGAATAACATATGAAAAGCATCTAAAAGCCATTTTTCATTACTACAAGTGTTCTTTCAAGTACAATGAAAAACTGGGGTGAATTCCTCAGTTTAGACTAACATGGTCTTTTTGTTTCATAAAAATGGGCCTCCCTTGGTCACACCCGATGCTCATTGCTCCACAAGGCTGACCCAACATTAATATTCCATGCGGTCCCACATGTTCGCATTGCGGACCTATTTTTATATCTGTTAATAACATTTTTATGACAACGTGATATGCCCTATTGGACCTCAGGTGCTCTTGGTGATAAATCAATATGATGAACATTACATGTTATTTTTCCTAAAAGGGACAATGAACACTCCCTTTAAACTAAAAAAGGGTTTATCAAACTACAATAGCCATCATAAATTTTGAATGTTTCCAACTACATCTATTACCTGTGTTACAAACAATGATATTGATTGTAGTCACTACATGTTTTGCTGTTTCTATAGACTATAGATTTAAAAGGCTACCTGCATACTTTGACATTTAAATATATTTATGGCTAGTATGTGGTAGAGTAGCTTTTTGGGGTCTGGGCCTAGTTCCGTATTTCCCGCGCTGAATGGTAACATGGTTGGGGCCTATAATATAAGCAACGTCAAAAGGAGGCTCAGCACTGTTCTTTGCCAGCTCAAGCGTGCGAAGCAAATGCCAAGGTTAACCTGGAATAGCAGTCGACACCCGCCCACCCTCTCCAGATTTGTGAGGAGAGGCGTAGGAGTTAACCAAAGCAGCATTCATCTCAGAGGTATTGGTCAAGCCACAATTGGAGTTCATATGAGGCAGATCTTTATATAAGATTATGCAGAGTAAATATCAATTTAAGGTAATTCTCCCTGTACGTTGTACAGGTGACATGCAGTGTTTACTATAGGAATGGGAGAAGGGTTACCGTAAGGTTGTTGGTCAGGCTCAAGGATACACCTGTGCTAAGCATTCGGCCAGCCGGGAAACCTTTACGGTCTTGGTTCGACTAACCCGATCCCATCCCTCGTCAGCTTGCAAAACGCCAAAGCTAGATGTAGTCGTATTACAGCAATTTTGTTATTTATCATCATTTTAAGATGTCTCAACTATCATTAAGGAATGGAGAATAGTTAATAGCAATTTCAGGAAGCAATAGACATTATTCATGCTGCCAAATTAATGTTCTTTTATATGCAAATAAATTGGTCCTTATGAACTTGTTTCAAGGTACAAAATTATTTTAAATATGCATATAAAACAATATCAATTTTGCAGCCATCTATGATTCTGGAGGGTTCATATTGATAACAGTTTTATCATAGAGCTGAAATGACTAGATATAATAATTTTTGAAATAATCAGGCAATCAAATTTTCGCATTAGTAATCGTTATTGTGTTTATATTTTATTGAATATTTTTCCAACCTACCATCTATGTGCCAGCAGTAATTTGGGCCATACGAAACATATCTTCTCCTGTGAAGTCTCCTACTCCTTCTTGCCCTGCTAGCATCTGGGTCTATTTCTCTCAAGTAAGTGGCAACGAGTGATCTTGGAACGTGAATGTGATGCTTGATCCTCAAAGCATGCCAGATAGCTCGATAACCCTTTAAACATCCAGCTCCTTCCGCTTCCTGCTTGATAAAGTTTTTAATTGTTTCTTCATCAACAACATTGTTTCTTCTGGACAGGCCATAAGTTTCTAGCCTTCGCTTCAACGTACGTATACTCATGCACACACCATGGTGGGTGCTCAGCATGTCTACAATTACTTCATACTTGTATCCGAGGTGGAAATAATGCTCTATTATCTCTCGGCTCTCATCTTGATCTACAAAAAGTAAGGCCCAAAGAAGTATAAATATATGTAAACACAGTTCCAGCTATTCACGAAATAAAACTGTTATTAATTTATAAAAATCAATCAATGAACTTCAAACCTTGTACTCTAATTCCACAGTTCTGGCAAAACGAAGCTCCTTGGACAAGATGTGAACGGCATCCCCGACAGTCCGCCATTTTAAGACAGAAACTCGTAAGACTGGGAACGAGTGACACACTACGGAGACGGTTTATTCTACGGAGACAGCTCGTTCTACGGAGACGGTTTCTTCTACGGAGACAGCTCGTTCTACGGAGACAGCTCGTTCTACGGAGACAGCTCGTTCTACGGAGACAGCTCGTTCTACGGAGACAGCTCGTTCTACGGAGACAGCTCGTTCTACGGAGACAGCTCGTTCTACGGAGACAGCTCGTTCTACGGAGACAGCTCGTTCTACGGAGACGGTTTCTTCTACGGAGACAGCTCGTTCTACGGAGACAGCTCGTTCTACGGAGACAGCTCGTTCTACGGAGACAGCTCGTTCTACGGAGACAGCTCGTTCTACGGAGACAGCTCGTTCTACGGAGACAGCTCGTTCTACGGAGACAGCTCGTTCTACGGAGACAGCTCGTTCTACGGAGACAGCTCGTTCTACGGAGACAGCTCGTTCTACGGAGACAGCTCGTTCTACGGAGACAGCTCGTTCTACGGAGACAGCTCGTTCTACGGAGACGTACCCCACCGTAGGGAGATATACCCCACTGTACGGAGATATACCTTATTCTACGGAAAGACTACCGTTCTACGGAGAAATTCCATACTGTGCGGCGATGGCCCTAACGAGCCACCGTATTATTCGCACAGCTATTCGTAATTAAACATGGTCGTCTTTGTTCTCGCGATTTAAAGTGTTTCTTGCAGGATTGTCAATTTGGGGAGACAAAACCATGCTCCCCGGAAACATTTTTAAATCTCATACTTTCTAGAATGCTATTTCCTTCATTTTCAGAAGCAACTTAGGCGAAGTTTAGGCCCAGGTCAAACGTCGAACATTTCATGAGTCGAACTCAATGCAAATGAACTTAAACAAAAGAGTTTTCTAATTTACATTGAGTTCCACTCATGAAAAGTTCGACGTTTGACCCAGGCCTATGCAAATGAGCGTAATCTGTCGTTTAAGCTAATATGCGTTGAGTTCGGCACATGTGAACTGAGTTCGACGTCTAAACCGGGCTTTAAGAACTATTCTACTATACCGCGAAAAATCAGTCGTAATACGAATGACCTACACATGTAAGTTTCGGAGAACGAAAAATGGCGATGTTTAATACGGAAAAATATTTTCCATTTTCTTCAGGAATTACTCTGAGAAACACGACAAGTACTTTAATATAATTAATAATACTTAATAGTTTATAACTAATATGGTTAAAGTGAATATATCGAATGTCTACATAACGAATGTCTTTCACGTGAGCATGCACTAGCGCGTGCTTAGTCAAGGTCCGAAGGGCGAAGTTCGTGTCAGCTAGCTTGTTTGCAGACTTGTGGGCGCTCTCTCTGATCAGAGTATTTATTGCACAGAGTCGTCCTAGATAGGAACCTACGAACCTTCAAAATAAAACTTTCCATTTTGACAACATTAATAATTGTTGCCCCCCCTACATGTTTCTCATCGAATTTCGTATTAACAACTAACGTAAAAACGGTCCTTGCGAGAAATTGGGGATGGCAGCCCACCCTTGCCGGCGCCACTGCTCATGTGCGATGTTTCATGCAACTTTTCTCGGAACGGCTCAATCTGCTACGTTGTAGTTAAATGAAAAGGGCAGTTACACTAGGCAAAGTTTCGTGTAATTTGACTCGCAAAGTTTCGCCATCTTTCTGTTTGTGACAAGGTACGCCGAGGGGCCTTTCACGTGAGCATGCACTAGCGCGTGCTTAGTCAAGGTCCGAAGGGCGAAGTTCGTGTCAGCTAGCTTGTTTGCAGACTTGTGGGCGCTCTCTCTGATCAGAGTATTTATTGCACAGAGTCGTCCTAGATAGGAACCTACGAACCTTCAAAATAAAACTTTCCATTTTGACAACATTAATAATTGTTGCCCCCCCTACATGTTTCTCATCGAATTTCGTATTAACAACTAACGTAAAAACGGTCCTTGCGAGAAATTGGGGATGGCAGCCCACCCTTGCCGGCGCCACTGCTCATGTGCGATGTTTCATGCAACTTTTCTCGGAACGGCTCAATCTGCTACGTTGTAGTTAAATGAAAAGGGCAGTTACACTAGGCAAAGTTTCGTGTAATTTGACTCGCAAAGTTTCGCCATCTTTCTGTTTGTGACAAGGTACGCCGAGGGGCATTTCACTCCAAAAAAGCGTACGGGATTTTCGGATTTCTAAAAATCCGCGGATTTTTTAGCGGATTTTTCCCGGATTTTTTAGCGGATTTTTCAAGAGAAAATCTGTTGGATTTTCCGGATTTGTTTGGATTTTCCGGATTTGTTCGGATTTTCCGGATTTTTTCTGGATTTTTTCCGGATTTTTTAAAATTATAGAGTTATAGAGCTAGGTAACGTTTTTAACAAATAATCAATATAGCTTAAGTTCTACGACGTCGACGTTATGCCAGGACGTCAGGGTCGAGCAGAGGACTGGGACTAGGACCACAGCCTTCAGAAACTAATGTGGCATGCAGTCATTTTGTTTAAAATTCAAACAAGTCCATTATTCTTTAAAAAACAGTAAAAGACAATGGCGAATAACTTTTGGTTTTGTAATTAATTATATTAATATTATTAACATAATATATTTTATAACATAATTATATTTTACAACATGTTATTTTTATAACATTTTATAACGTGGCAAAGAACCTTTACGAGTAAATTACACCAAGTACTTCATATATTTTTTGTGGATTTGCGGATTTTTGAAGGATTTTGAAGGATTTCTGTGGATTTTTGAAGGATTTCTGTGGTTTTTAAAGGATTTTTCGGATTTTTTGGATTTTGAAGGATTTCAACGGATTTTGAGGATTTCATGGATTTTTCCCGGATTTTTTCCGGATTTTTTGACGAAGTGTACGGGATTTTTGGAGTGAAATGCCCCTCGAGGTACGCATCATGCACACAGAGTCGCCAAAGACAAAGAGGAAAATTGCGAGATAAGTTGCAGATGGGAGTGTTGTACAGCCGTTACAGTACAACGCTGAAAAAAGTTGCTGCAATCATTGTATGCGCAAGTAGAACTTGATTCTACTTTCTGCAACGATTGCAGCAACTTGTGTCGCAACAATTTCCACCGTAGCAATTAGCAAGGTATGTCAGTTACACTGCAGTCACTGTGCAACGGTTCGTGTAACTTAACTAGACAAGTTGCGCCAAGACTTGCATGAAATAGTTTTTGTTTCGTGTTGCTGAGTTACTAGTCTATAGCAGTTGAACAAGAAGCTATTGAGTATCTTGCCGTGAGCGTGCACACCTCATGTCAATTGCTGAGTGATGCCAAATTGCGGCACGCATACTTTGTAGCTCTGCTGAGAGAGCTAACACATGGTCACGTGCAGAAATCACTCAGACATAAGGTGATGTTACACTGGGAAATGTTTCGCCCGAATGTAATTTAGGTTATTGTATCTTTTGTGAAGGATCATTATAAACATCTGACGTTTGTTGCCACTGAAGGAAAAACAAAAAAACACAAGACGGCATGTCGGCATGCCACCTCGGTGTTGATTGAAGTCTGAACTAGCCACAGCCACCTTTTAATAAATGATGTATCGATATATCCTACAGAAAATAAAAGGTTTGGACTGACCCCTTGTTCGGATAATTAAAAAATAATATTCATCTGATTCTCTTTGAAAAACTTTCATTGAATTACAACGCTACCGATACTGAATTCGGCAGTCTAATAATTATTAAAAATCGATAGCCTGAATATTCGAGTTAATATGATATCGATTCATATGTCTTGATGATTTACGTTGTTCTACAAAATCAAATATTCACCGTAAAACTCGAGATTCACAATGGTTCATGGGGGATCTGTGCTGTTCTTTCTTCGATTGCAAATTAAGCAATGATTAGAACGATAAATATAATTCCATCGCCAATTATATATGTTTCATGGATACGGAGATGAAGATGGAATTTTGTTGTCGTTAAATCAATCAGCATTACGAATTGTCTTCTACTTTGTGTGTCTTGTCCGAAAAACATATTTGAGGTTAAAAACACATTAATCGGAGACAAATTCTTATCATGATGTCTGAATATTTTATTATTGTAAGATCTTTTGAAATATTCATTTCCTGTGAATAAAATATAGCAGCTAAGTTATCTAGTATGAAGCACATTGTATTTTAAGATACGTTACTAAAATCCCGCATGAGAACAATTTACACTTAAAATGCCAAATATTTATTTGTACATCTGGCTTGTGTTTGAAATTGTGTTTGTTAGTATGATGAGCGATGCTCTTTTCAACGGCTTTGTTAACGTAGACACTGACGAAATTTTCAAAAATCAACTAAAATGTCTTGCCTAAAATGCCTAAATCATTTTTATTATCAAACATAATTATATATATAATGATATTATTTATGATATGGTATATATATCATTGGTATTTTCAACTCGGGAATTAGATTTCGCAAAGTGTATGCAATTGTCTCATCAAATGCGTCGACTTCCATAAAATGATCATAGAAGGCTAACCTTTTGAGAGAGCTCGAGAAATAACTTACTGGCGTAACAATATTTCTCGCAGATAGACTCAAAATGAATGTGAACATCACGGTACATAACAATTTCAAGCCAGTATGCATGAGTGAGAAGAGTCGCGCTATGCAAGAAACTGTTGTTATATAATCAGAGTCCATTATACCAAATCAAACATTAAAAACATTTCGACTATATATTTCGCTGGATTTTATGAATTATCTTAATGTCTTACAGCAATTTCCCGCGACTTCAGGAGATTGGAAATTTGAAATCGAGTGGCGGTTGCACATGATATATATTATTATATATAAATATATATATAGTGATAGAAATTGAAAAACCATTCGCTTCCCCTCGTGTTTCACAAACGTTTGAACAACTACCTACCTGAATTCACGAACGGAAATTCTCGTGCCAGTGGAAAGACAAATAGAAGCAAAACTCTCAGAAGCATAGTGACTGTCATCCTTCCGTCTGTCAGCTGTGACTTCTCATATTGTTCTGCGGCTATTTTCTACCCTTGATGACAGAAGCCTGCGGTTTAACGCAGAGCGAAATTTGTTTAAAAAACACGAAAATGAAGCTACGGAGGTACACTTAAGATCATCAATCTTTGCTTATCAGTCATGATAAGCTATACTTGAGTAACATGGCTACGTTTAAACAGGTGGCCAAAGATTCAGATCATTGTTTACCAATTGGCACTTGGAATTGGCAAGCCTGCAGGTTGAAACGTGCCCGGCCACGTCCAAGATGTATACGGTCCACACGACGAATCGACGACAGATAACTGCATAAACGGAGCCACGCGATAAGATTATTTGCTGATTAATTTCCCTTGGAAACCACGTTCAGTGGTTGAAACCTGCGAAGGAAAGTTCTCAAGAATCATACATACTGTGATATAGGGTCGGAAACGTGAAATAACACGATACTGTCCTTGTATATTTATTATACACAAAGGTCAGCTAGACAATTAGACAAAGGACGCTCACTCAGGAGAACATTTGAAAAGAGTGATTACAAGCAATCAATTACTTTGTGCTAAATATACGTACTGCATGCATGCTTCTACACAAAATGGCTAATCCGCATCGGACCCAACTCATTCAGGAATTGCTGTTTTCGTTTTGGCTTGGCCACTATAGACTCGGTCTATATTAAACTAATGACAGATCTTCAGGACGTACATGGCAAGAGGTACTTCCGCACTTGTAATTCTTTCTTTAAGTACTGCGTTTGGACAATAACACACTCAACAACATAATAATAATTTCAGTTGAACAAGCAGCCGGGAAATGGAAGACGGAAGCGAACAAGTAAGGTATATATTTTATTCACCGGCTATCTTAATACGTTCAAGACGATCATGATTGGCTGCTGCCAAGTGATGTCTAAAAATATCACATAATAAGCCATGAGGAGGTACAATATATTGCAACATAAAAGGTCATAAAAATATCATACCGCCATATTTAACGAAGCAATTATGTGTTTTGATCGTCCCAGTCTCCATCTGCTATAGCTAGCGCTCGACAAAGCAAATATTTTGGGAAATGGCTGGCTAAAAGGGATGACTCAAATGGCTCTTTCTGTTTTTATCTGGTCTTTATTTTTGTTTAGGTTAAGTTAGGTTAGGTAGGTTTAAGGCCAGGATCAAGGTGTAGTTCTTGAAAATGGGAAGGCCTTTTGAGTCACCATTTAGCGGCATTGTCCCATATTTTGATTTTCTTAAAGTTAAACAAATTATTTATTAGGAAATACTAATTTTACCTTAATTCTTCCTACCGCTATGATTAATTTCCGACGAATATGGTTTCAGTATCAAAAAACGTAAGTGCAATTTTACGCTCTTGCTTCGAGTTCTATCGACCATTCAACGAAATGCAGATGCACAGTCACAACAGACAATCAATTCATATAACACAAGCAAGAAAGAAAGTACAACCCCTTTTCAGTTTTATTTGTAATTAATGTCATCATCATCGATATAAATAGAACACAAGCGATAAAACTTCTATTATGTAACATTAAATTAATATTTTAAAATAAATGAAAAATTAAACAAATAGAAAATGATTTGAGAAAGTTTACCAATTTTTCGTCGTGTGTTTACGGCCAGTCAATTCACGAGGACGAGTCATCAACTAAATAAATCATGATAATTTATTCAAGTAGCTACGTTATTTGAAACAAACAACCTGTTTCCGTAATTCACTTATAATAATAACGAGGCAAAAGGAAACGCTATATTGGTAATAAGCCACAGAACTGGTGTTATTTATTCACAAGTGTCGTTAAAATCAATTATCTTTGAGATAAGGATCGCTAAAAAGCATACTTCAAAATAAAGTTTACACGGAGAGACTGAGAACCAAATTCTTGAAGGTTTACATGGCGAGTGTTGGCATAATCACAAATTTATCAAAAGCAGCCAAACACAAATTTGCGATAAACAATACAAAGTGTTCAAGACGAATGTATATGTCACCAACCTCGTTCCCATCAGAGTGATGAACCACCAAAGCGCACTGGGATATATTACATTTAACATTGCGCACGAATTTAAATTTGTGTCACTGAAAAACAACAGAGAAGACATAAAGCCGAAATTTCTACTTGGGCCTCCCAGAGTAGCCCGAGTAATAAGGTTTCTGCAAGACTTGAGGCTCTGAAAACTTGAGACTGGCTTTAGACTGTTTATTTTTCAAACCTTTATTCCGAAGAGAAACAAGTTGAAATAAAAAAAGTTTACCCAACCTTTCAATCACTGAATTTTTGTTCTAACCAACCATAACTAGATGATGCAATCATATACATGTTATACTGCATACACTGTATATCATACATGCATATACGCCCGGCTTTGCCTACTGTCCTGTCCGTTTCTCTTGTCAGATCTTTAGATATTTGTCTGATATTTAAAGTGTTAAATATTGGTTCATATAGTAGGACTGCGATAATTACAATATTCTAAGGAAGTTAAAGTTTGTGTTACTGTTTATAAACATGAAAATATGTTTATCTAAAATGTTATTTAACGAGAGGTTTTACCTGACAATATCTTTGAACAAGCAACATCTATGTTTTATATTGTATCACTATTATTATAGAAATTAAAAACTGATTTATTTTATTTCTTTTGTTTTAAAATTTGTCACCCAATATTTATAACATAATTGAAAAAAATCTTTTCCCGCCAAAAATGTGGCTTACCCAACACAATACCAACCCCAGTCATAAAAATGAACGCTCCGTCCTAATGTAAGTGTTTTTGTTATGTATTATTTCACAACTTAAATGCCTTGAAACCTTGAATGCGAAACTTGTAAAAGTATATCGAATGCCGTTGTATCATGCTAAATAAAGTGTTAAAATCTACTAGAAATACATGCACGCAGCAACCTCTCGCTCTATGTATGGTAATACTGCAATTAATTGGGCCTGCGCACGAGAAAGCGATCGAAATAAATAAGTTATGGTTTAATTTTATCACGGTTTTAGGAAAGGTACTCCATATAAGGAATAGCAAATACCTCGCCCTAGTTACAAGACGAGCACTCTCCTCCATTGAGTTTTATATTTCTTGGGTTCTACAGGGTGTTTGGGGAACGCATGGAGAGAATGGGGACGCGAAATTGCGTCTCTCCCCGTGCGCCTTCCCATCGCCTGAAGTCGTCAATCGAAAAACACGTCATACGGTAACGCAAGATTAAAAATTGAAATTCGATAAGCGCCAGGCACATGAGATCCACTCACACGCCAAGTTTGATTTGATTTAATAAACAACTCTGCGATTGGTGGCATTTTGAATTCTCATGATGCTACGAATTTTCATGATGGGCGTGCAAGATGGCATTTTCTAGAAAAATGGAAGTTTTTCAACCTGATTTATGATATAATTATCATACTAAGTTATATTATCATGATGTGTCTTGTTCGGAAAATTCAAAAGCATTGGAAACGGCCGGTTTATTGGACTTTCAGAAAAGGTTTAGATTTTGCAACAGTTATGGATATTTCCCGAGATATCAATGGAACAAAGAGGTAGTTCAATTTTGGATGTTTTTCAGCCGGACAGGAAAGAGTTAACAACGTTAAATTAAAGGACATTGGCAACAAAAATCATAATTTCAAATTTTGGACTTTCTGATTAACAAACAGGCTTACGAAGGTAATCCAAGTAAACGAAACTACTCTTGTTCAAAACAACATATTCATTTTGACCGAAGAAAATCTTGTCATCCGCCATCTTGTTGTAATACTTTGCCTAAGTTAGTGACGTCACTGTGGGTGGCCGAGTTTCAAAATGAGTCAAAAAGACCTTTCTGTTTTCATTTGGTCTTTAGTTTTGGTTATGTTAGGGTTAGCTACGGTTCACTTTTAGCCTTGTCAAACTTTCCGTGGAATGCTTTTTAAAATGTTGTACACCGGTTCAATTGAAAATAGAATGCATTCACAAGGCTTATAAAGACATGAGGTACTATTTTTGTTGCAAAAAACTCAAACTGATCCACGAAATGCTAAAGTTGTTTGTTTATATAATTTAAGAAAAGTTTGTATTACTAAGCTTCTCCTATGATACCTAATTAGCCCAGATAAGTTGGCAAAAGTCGCAAAATAAAGACAATGAACCAAGTAGTCGCTACAACCTACAAAAACACGCAACATACTGGTGAAATCTGTCAAAAGAATAAAAGATGAATACAAAGAGACGGTGGTTAGGGTTGCAATGAGGTGGAAGACGGGGGGTTACGAAGACATGGTTAGGTTAGGAAAACACGTAAGGCTGGGGATTATGACTTAGGATTGGTGTAGTTGTGTTGGGGATAGGTTCTATTTTAATCATTATCATCAAAATAACACGAATTGCCAATTGACGATTATCATAAAAATAACGGTGAGGGGAGAGTCATCCCATCTAACCTTTTCCGTGTCCCTATATTTTACTGTTGTGGAATCGTATAGTTTTCGCATATAATCACGAAATAGGTGAACAAAGGAAATCATTTTGACATTTCAAGCAACAGAGTACATCTTCGGAAAAGAGTCATCCCATCTAACTTCTTCCGCTATTCAGTGGTTTGGATCATATTTATCCACATAAAACAATGTATTGCCGACAATGGTTATATTTCATCAACGCGTTCTATTACAAATGGGATTCCCCAGGGATCCATTTTGGAGACTTCTTAAAATTTCCAAACGGATCGGTATTTTGAAGAATATCAAGTGTCATCTTTCGTGTTAAGAACATGAAATGATTAAGCATTTATTTCTTTATGGAAGTATACTTCATGGATTAGCTACAATAAGGATAATATCTCCAGTCTATTCAAGCTACAAAAGCGTGCAGCCAGAGTTATTTGAGATGGGGATCATTTTGTCAGACCATTTTTACTTTGTTAAACTGCTTTGCCATCGATTATTTTCAATTCAACATTTAATAAATTTACCTGTTATTGTTTATTAACTCTTTCTTGTCTGGCCGAAAAACATCCAAAATTGAACCACCTCTTTGTTCTATTGATATCTCTGGAAATAACCATAATTGTTGCGAAAGCTATACATTTCTGAAAGCCCAATAAACTGGCTTTTCCAATGCTTTTAAATTTCCCGAACAAACAATTAATGTTAACAATACAATTAATATCAATGTTAATATCAAGTAGCATTATCACAAATTAGGCAGAAAAACTTTAATTTTTCTAGAAAAGCCCATCTTGCACGCCCACGTAGCATCGTGAAAATTCAAAATGCCGCCAAACTTGGCGTGTGAGTGGATCTCATGGGCCTGGCGCTTATCGATGTTTAATTTTTAATCTTACGTTACCATGTGCCGTGTTTTTTTATTCAGGACTTCATCAGTCTTATACGACCCATTTTGACTGAGGGTTGTTATTTTAATATATGACACAAGGTTCCAGCATTGAAGGAAAGCTTTTTAACATTTAAATTTCTGATATATGTATAGGCTTTGCATTCATCAAAAATATTTTACAAACTTTGAAATACTTTAGCTGGAACCTTGTAAAATGCAATTAGGTGTGTAAATTTCATGTTTCTAACGAAAGAGAAACGTTTTAAAATTTGTGAAATAACTTTTAACATTTTTTAAAATGGATAATGAAGTATTCACTTCAGAAACTACTTTATAAAAATTTATTTTAGGGTTAGCATAAGGGTTGGAATTAGGGTTGGGATTAGAGTTAGGATGAAAAGATATAAACACCTGCAGGGGGCCGGTTGTATAAAAAGGTGATTAACTTTAATCATGATTAACGTTAATCACATGATTAAGTTCTTAACGACGGTTAGTTAACGACCCGATTAAATCGCGTTGTATAAAGCGTAGTTAGTCCAGTGATTAACTATCCACTTTTTAACTAGAGTTAACTAGAGTTAGGAAACTTAATCATACTCTCGATGGTCGTTAACTTTAACGACCATTTAACGATGATTAACAATAACTACACTTTTATACAACCGGTTTAATCACGTCGTTAACCTTAACGACGACTTAACGATGAAACGGGTGATTAAGTCGTCGTTAAGAGTTTTATACAACCGGCCCCTGTAGACTTTCGCATGGTATTGCAACCGGTATTGCATCCAAAAAGTAAACAGTTTGGAATATTTAATTACTTTTTAATAGTCTTAATATGTCTTATGAAACATTCAAACACTCATTAATAATTCATGAGGAAAAGACAAAAGAAAATCACTACCGTATCGTGGTTTTAAATGTGATAAAGATTCGTCCTGATTTACATAAACTTTATCTTTGATTTTCTCGGCTTAGACAACATCGATTTTCAAAATTACTACGCCAATGAACTTATCAAATGGGTCGTGTTTGAAGCCGTTTAATAAACTCGCAGCACGTGTTTTATCAGATCTAAAACACTCGGGCTACGCCCTCGTGTTTTATATCTGATAAAACACTGCTGCTTGTTTATTAAACAATACATAAAAACCAGTCAACACAAGCTTTATAATTTAAAGGCTCTCAGAGTTAGGTCCACTGAAAATCTATTCGGACGGATTGGCAAATAAAAGGGTTATTATCTACATAATTTTAAAAGCATCAAACAGTAAGCGGGCGAGGGGTTGCTGCGTACAACGTATTTATAGTACCTGTATATCATAGAGGGCCCGTTTATTAGGACTTGTCCTATTTGTTGGTTCCCCTCTTTAAGTAAAGTTTATTTATCAATCTAGTCTAATGGGAAGCAAGCAAGTGATGAGAGATTCTATCCGGCTCGGCATAAAGGTTAGAGTTGCTCGCTACATGGCGTTTTCGGAGCTCGATGGATAAAAGTAGCTTGAAGACGGGAATATGTGAATGAGTACTGTTCAGTGTAGAAAGAGGCAGAAGAAGCAAAGGGCAGAGGTTGGAAAGGAGGGCAAGTTTGGAGAAGGAGAGATTAAGTTGAATAGTGACCAGTTGGAAGGATATTTGGAGGAAGCTGAAAGCCATGAAAAGACCTTACAAAGTGAGATCTTTAGGGGACAGGAAAAGAGATGCAACCAGTGGTCGGCGAGTAACCTAAATTCGCGAAAGCCAGCTGCTGTGATGAAGTACAAGAACGAATGGTTGAAGTGTATAAAACCAAGGAAAAACAGTCGAAATTTTTTTATTTCATTAAAACTATTTACAATAAAGCAATCTAAATTTTGCAATTTACATTTTATAAAATGTAAATTGCAAAATTATAGGAATACATTTAATGCAACCGCTTTAACTGCTATTGTCATATGCGCGATAAAATATAGATAAAACCATTTCTTCCTTAAAAAACAACTTATATATGAAACTAATATGTATGAAATTGAATGTTACATTCATTGAGGTACCAAGTGATTCATGTAGTGATAAAGTAAACCAAACAATTTCACTTGACTGTTTAACCTTGTATTTTTGTTTTACATCGATATTTATACAAGGACATCTAGTTTAGCTAAGTGTGATATAAAGGTGTTGTGGTGCGTAGAAAGTGTAGCAATACAAATTGAAAACTGTAAAAGGTTGGTGTACTGCCAAAACATTGTGTAGGAAGTCTAACGTTTTGTTGGAGTCAGAGCCGGACGGTAGCTCCAGACCCTGCAGAAAAATAGGTCCTTTCTCACAAAACTTGTGTTAAAAAATAAGGACAGTGTTAAAAAATAAGGTCTAAGCGAGTAAGCATACTTTCATAAACGTCTTGTATAGATTACAATTTTCGACAGAGGTTTACAACACTGATCTGTGAAACATAGGCCCTAATGTCTCCGCCAGCTCCAGGCCCAACATACCCTTAATCTGGCTCTGGCTGGAGTTGGATCTCCACAGTACACCAACCTTTTAGAGTTTTCGATTTGTAGTTTAGCTAAAGCTAGTTTAGATAGAGCTGGTGTAAGTTATAAAAATAACAAAATATTACATATAAGACAGTTACAATAATATCTCTACAATAGGAATTAGCGTTTAAAATGCCGTTTGGTGCAGCTTTGACCAAATGATGGTCCGAGCGCCATTATATCTGAAACTTCCCCGATATTTTATCGTTTTTGCGAGTGGCAAGCGGAGGTCTCGGTGTCTAATAATATACTGGTGAATTAGGTGCACAATATAATTTCTTTTAACAATTATCACATGGACGACCGTGAGAAAATGAACTGTGATTAAAGTAGTATAGCAGAATAGTTTAGATCATTCAAAAAGTTGTGATAATGTGTTTGTTTTGAAACTTTTTGAACGTTTGTAGTACTATTTCTTACCATAAATAATATAATTAATAATATAATTATTTTTTTAATAACATTATTAATAACATAATTTAGTTTAGAAACCTTATAATTTATTATTATATTGCCAGTGCTACTTCCGGCAAAATTACGAAATATGATTGGTCACAGGGAGGTCCGGATTTTGGCGTAATAACCTGCACAGGAATTGCGAACATTACTAATGCCCTAGGAATTCAAAGACACAAACCGCGACAAAACTCTTCAAAATATCAGAAAATTAATTTTTGGTAGCAGCTTGTTTACTCATTGTTATTTTTCTATCTCAGTTAAAATCTGGAGTGACAAAAAAAAACACATTCAGAAGACGAATTCTTAAAAAAGTCGATCGCAGTCAAGAATTCAATATCTAGTCAGAATTAAATAAATTTAAAAAGTCAAAGTTTAGTTCTTCAATGTCGTCAATTATTAACGAAGAGTTTACATCGGCCATTTATGAAAGCAATAGAAGAACAAGAACAAGATTGAAAATGACGATTCTGTCACTCAAAATGTATGTAAAGTATGTTGTTTAAAAAAGCCATGCCATATAATAAACCTCTTATTGACCTCGACCGCTTGGTCATCACGGGAAAATATTAGACCTCGGTCTGATATTTTCCCGTAATGACCACGCTCTCGGTTAATAAGAAGTTAATATTACGTAAACTTCTATTCCGTTCATTTTCCTCACGGTCAGATCACTTGGTAACTCTTCAAAGCCGAAAGTTATGATACCACCGTACATTACATCAAAATCCCATTTTTTAATTTTTTATAAATATTCTCTATGAGGTGAATAGTTGAACAGTGAAATATTTATTTGATTTGATCTTTCCTTCGATACTTTGTACAAGTTTATATTTTTTAAATGTGGAAGAGTTTGGAAGAAGACAGACGATACGTGGACGATTGTCAAGCTCATATCCTCAGAAAAAGTCCCGGACAGGAATCGAACCTGTAATCTTCTGATTGCTGGTGAGACACTCTAAAGTCTAACCACTCAGCTACCGAGACACAAATGGAAAGAGGTTACAATGATGTACTGGTTAGAATGATATATGTACTACCTATGTGGCGGTCACTATGGTTGTTCTATCCGCAGCCAATATAGGAACCCCTAATAAACCCCAATCTAAACTCTAATAAACCCCAATCCTAACCCTAACTAATTCTAACCTACCCCAAATACCGTAACCATAACAATATAACAATAGGCCAATCAACAAAAAACTTACGAAGATGTGCTACTAGTGAATGTGGGAGAGCTTGGAGTAGACAGACGATACGTGGATGATCGTCAAGCTCATATCCTCAGAATTATTCTGAGTTCACTACAGCAGTGTATATATTAACACATCCACGAGTTACTGATATATAGGGACTGCCGCATGGACAGTACAATCGAACCAGTACATCATTGTAATCATTCTAACCTTCGCATTCCATCTGAGTCTCGATGAATTAGATACAAAAAGGTTACATGTTCGATTCCTACCCGCGACTCAGATGGAAAATAAATAATAATGTAGAAGAGCTTGGAGTAGACAGACGATACATGCACGATCGTCGAGATCATATCCTCAGAGATTTAATTTGAATATTTAAATATTATTATTTAAATAGAAGATTGTATCCGAAATGATGACTTAATTGACGTCACACTCAATAACATTTAAAAAACAAACCTGTATAAATTATGGAAGGATGTTTCATTGCTTAGCTATTTGCCTCAAATGGAATGTTATAAATATTAACAAATTGGGATTATGGCTACTTTAAAGCTAAATGTTTTTGTACCACCTTAAATTACATCTTAAAGCCTTTTATAAAATAACATTTTGAAAATGTGTGTTGTAATTGGCTAGGAGCCGTTTCTGTCACGCCATTTTGTCATTCAAACGAAAAGTTGCTCGAAAAACATTTTCCATTAAAATATATCTTTTGTGGCCGAATTTTTTGCTTTCACAATTCGGTCGCATTGACAGCTGAGAGTGATTTTTGTGTTGGTAAGGAGAATTTACATTTTCATGATTTTAAATAAACGTTATTCTTCCCCTTTACCTATTTTCAAAATCTAATTTTATAAAAGAAAATAGGAAAAAAACATCCTCGTATTCTCATACAGTTATAGAAACACACGTGGAAGTTTGGGAGTACACAAAATCGCCGTGGAACACTCGGTCTTCGGGCTCGCGCAGTTCCTATCGCAATTTCTTGTTCTGCCAAACTTCCACTCTTTGTGTCTTATATAGTGTTTCTATAATTGTATGGAAACAGGGAAAATGTTTTCTATTTCTAAAATATCAAAGTACTATGATTAAAACTATGAGGTACATCAACCTTGTGTTGACTAGCGCGTTGTTTAATTCTCTTCCTCTACATCATAGGTACCCACGTTAACGTAATCCTTATCGCCAAAGTTTTCCATATCAATAAAGATCTAAAGAAAGACATGATGAATTCACATCTAATTCTAACATTTTCCACCAACTACGAAAATTGTGGCGTTGCTACACAATAATTAATAATTAGATACGAGATCAACATTTCTATATGAAGTGATAGTTGATGAGAACGAAGACCAAGTTAGCTATCGCCTCAGAAATTTAGAACGAATAACTACATCTAATTGTTTTAGTAGAAACTAAATTATTATTTAGTTATTTCTTCAAAATTATTATTTTTTGCGAATCAGATTGCAGTATTTTCTTTAGACAACTTTCTACTAATGAGAGTAAATTTCTACTAATGAGAATTACGGTAGATGGATGTAACAGTAATGCCTTTTGCGAGAGGAAATTATAATACAGCCTAAACCTAAAAAGCTGATTATTCAACAAGCGAGATGGCACATCTGTAACTTCATAGAGCACGTTTAAACGGGTCTTATCAGTTCACTCATCAAATAGGTTGAAGAATAAACCATTTCATAAAGTATTTGATATAACGGAGCGCGGAAATTTCAAACGACCAATCAGAAACGTTCCAAATTCAAATAACGTTCAAAGTGAAACAATGAATGGATGAAAAAATAAAGCTTGTTTTCGTTATTTTGTGTCTTATTGTTATAAAAGTAATGGTTCATGCAGGTTTGTGTTCTCCATTGAGTTATGGATGTACTTGGGAAGTTGGGATATCACACTCTTCGTGCTCTCCCAACCATTTCTTTAAAGTACTAACCTGTTGCAGTGATATCAACCGAAGAAAACTTGCTGTAAGTTCTGAAAATGTTGGTCGTTTATCTGGATTTTGTTGCCAACATTCCCACATGATAGCATACCTTTAAAGAATTTGATAAAAAAACACTTTAGATATTAACTTGTTTAATATCCCAAGAGCAACAAAGACAAGGTAAATTGCACATTATCATTCTTAAAGAATATAATATTTAACAATTATTGGATGAGGTGAATTATCAAGGCCGAGGTTTGTGTTATCTGCCGAACCTGAAGGATGAGGCGGCCACAAACCGAGGCCTTGACTCGATATCATGCGAAAACCGAATCCAATAATTGTTTTATTGTTTTATTATGTATAAGAAGTGCGCAATTAAATAATCGTGTTATTGTTTTATTATGCTAAAGCAATGCGCCGTCGAAATATATTTAAATGATTTAATTTCTTTCTTTCATTTTCTTTCGCCGTAAACAAGCTGACAACAGCAAGTTAGCAACAAGATATTGGAATAATTATGTCATAGCTACACTTTTCGAAACGTGATATTGGAACATTGACGTCGCATGAAGCTGATGTCACGAATTAGCTGTATGCCAACAGCCAATCAAAATCGAGATAGAATGCATAATGATAAATATAGTTGTAACCTTAGATATGTTAGTGCCTCGTTGTAAAACCAAACATTTTCAAACATCCTACTTTGATCGCATCCCGAAACTAGATGGAATTATCACCCGACCACTATTCGACATCTCACTTCACTCTTCAGATATTAAGATTTGTTTGATATGTAAATGATCATACTTGTGACATCACACTGTTTAATAACTTATTGAAAACGCTTATATATCCTTGAGATTATGTAATGAAATCACTTGAAATGCAGGTGCATGTGCGTGGGTGTATCCAATGTCATTATGCGTTGTGATGTCATAAGTACACTATGATCATTTACATATTAAACAAATCTTAATATCTCAAGAGTGAAGTGTGATATGAAAAAGTTGTAAATGGTTAGTCTTTATAGTTTCAAGAGTTCTTTCAAACAAAAGAGTTATTTTACAACTGAGTTTTTCGCATAGGCACTTTAAGGGTATACAGGGTGTACGTCCTCCTCCTTATCGTTGTCGTCGTGAACTCTCTATTTAGAACCTTTAGTAATCTAGGACGGACCCGTGATGGGAGTTCAAACATCAATCATTTTAGCATTTAAAAGAAGGTTGTACTGTTAACTGATTACGGTTTTTGATATCCTAAGCTGGGTTGTTGCTTTTATTTATTTATTTATAAAAATTTAACCAAGTAATAAATAAATTTACAATAAATAATATTATAAAACAACTAATTGTGGCGAACCGAGGTATACCATCTGAAAAAGTAAGCTTATAAGCTGTAAGAACAAAACCTAAAGTTGGAAAAGTTGTAAATGGTTAGTCTTTATAGTTTCAAGAGTTCTTTCAAACAAAAGAGTTATTTTACAACTGAATGTTTCATTGCATAGGCACTTTAAACAATACCATTTTTCATCTGAGATAAATTCTATAGTCCCAGGAGTATTCTCGCTACACCGTCCTTGTTCAAAATAATGAAACAATTCCGTCTCCAAGTTGAGGTTGATAATGAGATCGTAATTCATTTACTATATATCCAGCCTCATGATTTCAAGCCATTCATGCACATTGAAGAAAACCCTGTCTATTTGCAAGTGATAATTTGTTTCAGATATTACTAATATACAGGAAAATGTTTCTCGACTGTGATTGGCTGATTCGAGTGCAGTTAATCCCAAACAATAATGCCAAAATATGTAATCACAGTGCAAAAATCTGTTATCACAGTTCAAAAACTTGTTATCACAGTGCAAAAATCTGTTATCACAATTCAAAAACTTGTTATCACAGTGTTTGGCAAGTTAGGACAGCTACTGTACACCAAGACGTTTAATTTATAGTATTTGTACAAAATAATTCATTATTTAGAATTCCATGGTCTGCAAATTGTGCTATTTTTCAACACGTTTTAACAGTTTTATAAAGCAGTTTTAATCGGCGGATTCGCGTTAAGAACAACCGACAGTGCTACGTTTTATATGGTATAGTATGATTATGAGTGCAATTTGGAAAAAAGTGAGTTTTTCAAAGATCTCAAAATACATGTATAGCACGAGTCCGAGTGCTATTTGGAGTCTTTGAAAAACTCACGTGTGTGTATGTTTTTTTCAAATTGCACGAGAAATCATACTATTACTTATTAATAATATACAGGAAAATGTTCGAGACAATATTAATTCAAACTTAAATTTAAATTTAAATTTACTTGTCTGTACGGCACAACATGATATGTTTTCACTTGACAAGTTCAGTATACACACAGAACTTTCTCTATCTCAATATGTTTTTGCACTGTAATAACAGATTCTTTCACTGTGATAACAAGTTTTTGCACTGTGATAACAGATTTTTGCACTGTGATAACAGATTTTTGCACTGTGATAACAAGTTTTTGCACTGTGATAACAGATTTTTGCACTGTGATAACAGATTTTTGCACTGTGATAACAAGTTTTTGCACTGTGATAACAGATTTTTGCACTCTATTTTTAGAGCCCTGGCATCATGCATGAAGGGTAAATGAGGGCAAATTCAAGCCATCAATTCATGTATTATAGGTGGTTGCAATCAAGAAACACGTTAACTGTATCATATTTTATCCACGCCGAATAAAAAATTCACCCGTGTTGTAGCGTAAACGGGTCTTTTGTTACAGTACCACTAAAATGGTCGCCATGACGTTATGTTCAACCCCAATCTATAGCAGAACCGACGAACTAAGCTTGAAATATATATTCTACTTACACTTCATCAGAACAATGGTGAGGCTTTGGCATTCTGTAACCTCGCTGCAGTGCTTCTATTATTTGGTCGCGATTCATATCGGGATAAGGATTTCCACCTGAAAATGTTAATGAAACACGAAATGCATTTCCGGACACACCCCCGTTCCGCATGTTGTAAAGTTGCTAATTATAGACCACTTTCATTTATATGGATTTAAATTAGCCTTTCTGACCTCGTTCGTGTGTCTGTAATTCCAAAGAATCTTTGCTTTGTAACGAGTCCAGAAAGGCTAATTTGCATGCATATAAAAGAATATTTAAACTGGCCACCATTATAACAAATAGGTCTATTGGAAATGTTTCAGCATTGTAAGCATTAATTATTGGATTGTAATACGATGGATTGGTCGAATTAGTTAGGCATTGACTTATGCGCATCCCACAAGCCTAATGTCTTACGTTAGGAACCAAGCTGGCGGTATATGTCAGTTTCGAATCTCCAATTCCCCACAGATGGGGCATTACGGTTAGAAATCAGGATGACACCATTGGGTTAGAATGAAACTCTAGGCGGGTGGTCAGGGTTATTTCGGGTTTACAATCCGATAATTTACTGGATACAATGTTTTAACAATTCCAGTAGTTTGTGGCTTACAACGGACTGGGACACATCAAAAGCAATTATGGAATTATGTCGACTCACCAAGTGTGACGATTTCCCATAGGAGCACACCGAAAGACCATCTGGAAAAGTATGAGAGACAATAAATAGTACAAAGTTCGAGGTGACAAAGGCCAGAGAGATAAATATTAGATGTGACATGCAGCTTGGTTATTTCAATATAGTAAATTGTTTACTATTCAAGCTTTAACACAAACTCATAAGCCGGAAATCAGAAGGTTGCGGGTTCGATTCCCGTCTGTGGCTCAGAAACATTTTTCTGAGTTTGCGTTAAAGCTTGAGTAGCAAACAATTTACCAGACCACGAGAGAGATGTCAACAATACAAAAAGATAAAAATACATCCCGAACAGGAAAATCTTTAAAGGGAAACTGCAGTCAAAACGTAAATTACTTTTAAATAAAAGACCTTTCAGTATAACGTTTAAACATGTTAGTAGAAATAACAAACGCCTGGAAAACCTAGAAATGTTAATAGGAATAATTATAAATAACGTTTTCATTCTAGTATTTTATGCTTCTGGACGCCGCCATTTTAGAGTTAACTCGACGGCTCAAAGTTGATATTCATTGAGTGCAAGGAACAAAAGACAATCACTCAATGACGTCAACATTGAAAATATATCGCCGCTGTACAGTCGAACAGACAAGCATATTCTAAAATGGCGGCGTCCAGAAGCATAAAATAGACGAATCGACTGTTCGACGGTTCAAGGTAAGATAACATTTCAACGTGGATATTTAGATTCCATTCGTTGTCTCGAGACTTCGATATTATATCCAGACGTAACATATCCAGACGTATAACATATCCAGAATAACATATCCAGACGTCACGAAGAAGCAGATTAACTAATGACTTTTCGACTACAACGAACATCCTCGTTTCTCGCTTTTGATTTTGACATGGATGTTAGTGAATCGTATATATCTTTTAAAGCGTTTACAGAGCGTTTCTATTTGTCTCCTTCAGGTACATGTGTGACAATGTGTTGTGTTGTGAGGTTGCTGCTCAATATAATAACAGACGTTTGTTGCAAGCAATTCACTATGAAAGATCATGTATTGAAATGTGTATTTCAATATACACAATGATCTCTATAAAATATTATTTTGTTAATACAAATAATTGCAAATAATTATAATTCCCCGAAAGCCGAGGGAGGATGTGTACTTTAATATACCCTTTTGCATCACCGGTGTTACTCACATCACTATATACACTGAACTCGTGGCTAACCTCACAACAACGGCTTCTGTAGCTCAGTCATGCAGTTAGAGCGCTGGTCCACAAATCTAGGATCGCGAGTTCAATACTCGTATATATATAATAGGCAGTACATATACATGTATATCAATTGAACCACTACAGTACGTCATTGTAACCTTCGCTCTCCACATGTAGTTAGAGTGTCTCACCGGCAAAGTTACAGAAGGTTACAGGTTCGATTCCTGTCCAGGACTCATCGTCCATGTATCGTCATAATATGTATAATAGAATAGAGACAGCATTAACTTACACATCACTTTGACTTGTAGTTAACCCGTTGAATATAGACTCATATGCCATCCATCTCAAGGGCAGACGACCCTGAAACGAAACATTAACATTTCAGATTAGCCTTATAAATCCGAAATAGAAACACATTGTCGACTGATGTAATAATTCATTATGTTGATTTATGGGGGAAAAGAAATGTTATGTCAGTGTAGTGTCCAGTATTTTATCAGATTTAAAACACGATGGTGTATCCCGAGTGTTTTAGATCTGATAAAACACGTACTGCGAGTTTAGTAGAGAGCTTAAGGTGGCTCGATAGTCTAAATCATGAACTTCATCGTGGTTCATTGCATAGTTCTAGTGGTGGTCTTATTTACTGAAAAGTTTTATACCCTCAAATTTTACCTGAGTGGAGAAATCGTGTTTCCAATAAATCCAGAAAAATAATTTGCATAAACTCTGGCGCATATCATAAACACATTTTCTCTAGATGTATACAAATGCTACAAGTGTGAAACGTTTCAATAATCAAGACTACCGCTAGCGCTATGCAATGAAGCAAAATAAATCTCAGATCTGCAGTAAAAAAAATTTTATGGGAAAAAAATGCAATTTCTCATGATTTAGACTATCGTGCCACCTTAAGCAAGTGGTGGTTGGCAACCGGAAATGACGTATTTTCAATAAAAATTATCATAGAAAACAAAGATAACGAAGGATTTGAAATCCCAATGGAGGACTAAAAAACTTAAAGCGATGACGGTGTTAGATAGTATGTTTAAATGTTATCACTGAATCAAACCACAAACCGCTGAATTTAGAAATGAAGTATCAGTACATTTTTCAAGTTAATACAAGCTTCCAGGTTTCTAAAAAATTCGTCTAATCAGTGAGTCAACGTTTAACTTTACTAACTGGCCTTACTGGGACTTCACATTATTCATTTCTTTGTTTTACATGAAAATTTCTATTGAAATAATACGGCGTCCGTGGTTCTAGGACGGGACTTGCTTAAGCTCTCTATTAAACAGCTTCAAAAACAACCCATTTGATAAGTTTAATGTTGTCTAAGCCGAGAAAATCAAAGATAAATTTATGTAAATCAGGGTAATTTTTTATCACATTTAAAACCACCGACACTAGTTTTATGTCCGTAGCCAAGTATACGTATTGTCTTATCTATGTATCTATTTATCTTATCTATTATTTATCTATATATCACCCTTATGAAGACCTCGTCATTTGAGGTGAAGAGCTTGCCGTCTTTGAATAAATAAATAAACATAAAGGGGTGTCCACATAGTCACCAACATTGAAAGGTGGCGCAACACATTTGTCACTAATTATAGCTATACTGTACATACACATATATGCGCAAGGTTCGAATTAGGGGGATAGCGAATCGCCATTCACTTTTAAGAATTCGCTATTCAGTCAAACGAAAAATCGCTATTCATATTTTTTTCCAGTTGTATTAAAAAGCGTGACTGAATATCTATCCTATATAGAATACAAATAGCGAAAGGATACAAAAATGCACCGCATAAGTTTCAACCATTTTTATTGAGATTGAAGGCATAATATATGACATTTAAAAAGTCATATTTGGCAACTTTTGTGGCTGGATTTTGACGATTTTCTGCCGCCGCGTAAAACCCGTAAGGCCCTGAGAACGACAAGACTCGTAGCAGCGCTTATATAGTTTGTAAATATTGATGTAAATATAGTTGCATCTTTCTCAAATTCTGTTTAACAAATTATACACAAACCGAACAGCAATTAATAAAAGAAATCGCATTGCGAAAACTTTGTGGTTGCTCTGTGCATCTCTTGACTCAATTCTTAATATGAAGATATAAATGTCTGTAGTAAATAAGCATATTATTTGTTTGTTTCGCGTAAGTTATTTACTCTAAATATGAATTTGGGCGTGACTTATCCGGTGACAAAATAACTTCAAATTTTATTTTAAGCAACTGTTTTGCAATTGGGATGGCAGGTTCAGATGAAATGCTTTATAATGTCATACAAATATTATACATTGTGCCAAAAACTAGAACGGAAATTCGCTATTCACTTTTAAATATTTAATTCGAACCCTGTATATGCGTTCAGGATATCTTACCCCGTTGGTTTTTCGGTAGTAGTTCTCGCAGTAAATATCCCTGGCCAAACCAAAGTCAGCAATTTTACACGTGTTCTCATCGCCTACCAAGATATTCCTTGCCGCCAAGTCACGGTGAACACACTAAGAAATGTACAAAGAAAACCTGATAAAAATATAAATGTACATATACTGTACATACGATTCAAGTACTGTAATCAAAGAACAATAAATTAAATGGAAAACGACGTCGCAAAATTATTTTGACGAAATCATGCTTAGCGCGAGTAAAGAATTTAACTTTACATCTCTCACAGATTTTAACTTGCATACAGTAGCTAGTTTAAATTTGATTTTGTATCTTATTGGATGGTTAGGCAGATAATATACAGGCAAGTAGTTTGCGAGAAACGAGTAAAATGCCTGCATGACGTCACAATTTTCAACACTATTTGGTGATTTTCTAGGTAAAAAACTAACCCTTACCCAAAATAAAATCCTGATCCTAACCCTAACATTCATCCTAATCCTAACTCTAACCTTACTTCAGTTTAAAATCGAACAATTTGAGGTGGTATTTTGACGTCACGACATGAACTGCTGTACATATAGTGAATGGAACGGAAGCTTCATTATTACAAATAGTCAAAACCTTCATACTGTATGAACAATATTGTCTGAAGGTCAAGATTTCGAAAATCGAAAGCCTTTAATTCGTAGAATACTAAAATGGTGAACTCTTTAGCAAGTGGTATAGCCGGTACTGTATTACCAGTCAAAGTACGCCAAACGGATCGTCATGCCTCGGAAAGAGCAATAGCGCTACGTAGAGATGACGTCAGTATCCATGTTTGTCCGCATTTACCCATAATTCTTACGGCCATAACAAATGAAAATAGCTCATTTGCAATCATTTGGTCAAATTTGGTTTCATTGTTCCGCATTTTAAAGGACATTGGCAACAAAAATTAAGTTTGTCTAATATTAAAGAACTCGTAAAATGATAGAGTAACACCTTTTACAACATTCCCTTACTTTACTTCGTTTTTGAAATATTTCAGTTTGTTTGATATGTAAATGAGATGGTCTCTGACGTCCTCTGCTGGGTAGAGAATTTTCACTCATTAAAAATGTCTTATATCTCAGTAATTGCTAAGTTTACAACGTTCATTATCACGAGGAGTTATTATACGCACATTTTCAATTAAATTTGTGGAACAAACTTGAAGATGGATGTATGGAACTACTGTAATATTCTAATTTGTGAAAATTCTCTACCCTGCACCTGACGTCAGAGACCATCATTTACATATCAAACAAACTAAAATATTTAAAAAACGAAGTAAAATACCGAAAAGTTGTAAAAGGTGTTACGAGTTCTTTCATATTAGACAAACTTAATTTTTCTTGCCAATGTCCTTTAAGCTATTAATAGCAGCCAGAAGCTACGCTATTGAGCGGTGCTGCTAAACGAATATTAAAGCAAAAACAAGAAGCTTGGAAGGCTAGTGCGAAAATGCCGAAGATAACAACGTGGATGGCCAAGGAAAGCGATATAGGCTTTCGCAGAGAGCATTATCGATAGAGTATAGGCCTACATTCTTCAGAATTTCGGAGACTGTTATTGCGTTAATAATTACCGCTAACATTAGGAGTTGGATTTCAATTGGGACGCAAGTCCTGTTTCTTCCTCCTGTCATTACATCCTTTATTTATTATTATTTAACGATTGTATGACGAATTCAATAAATTCAAATTCAAATTCACATTGACGCTTCAGTTGAATATGCGAGTTTTTATTTCGTAGTTTTATAGTATGTACTATGACTTGTGTAAAATACATAATTATATACCATGAAACAAGTCGATTAAAAGCTTGTGATGATGACGTCACAAAGGGAGCCCTATGATGTATATCCCGAGCACAATCCAGCATGCTAATCCGCCCCTGTGTATGCCCGTATTTTTGCCAAACCATCGAATGAAACTCTTGCTGTGACTTAACGTCAAATCCCCAATGTTGTTGCCATTATCTCCGTTCTCGTTTATTGCTAACACTGGTATATTAGTATGGTACATTATATAATAACACGTATGCTACGCAGGCTCTGATTGGTCAATACCCGCGTTTGGATCAAACCATCCAAACACGGAAATTTCCCGCCAAAAATTTCCTTACGTTTTTCTGCTATTCTCTTGTATTATTTTTGGATACTGTGATCCAAACATTTGGGAAGTTGCTCAACTTTTGGGAAGTTTACGCTTTTCTCGCGTAGATCACAGTATCCAAACACGGAAACCATTAGGTATTGCTTTTAGTTAAACATGGAATTTAATGTATTCCGCTCTCAGATTTCACTGTACTAGCTCTTAGTCTTATTAATAGAGAAAACAACGTCACAGTCATGTAATAGAACACTGGTTCATTCATTTTCTGTTTGCTGTGAATGCCACATATAGACATACCAACTGTAAAACATAAACAAACTAACCATTATGGAAAACAAAATTCACCTTAATTTTTTCCAGATAACTCATTCCTCTCGCAATCTGGTAGGCAAAGGATATCAAATCTTTCGAGGTTGAACATGTACTATAGGGTGCTAAATTTGCATATGTATCTCTCTCTTGTCCTCGGCTACGCAAAAGGTATTCCTTCAGGTTCCCGTGAGCAACATATTCCACGACTATCATTACATTCTCTAGAGGAAAATACATGTACGGTTATAGCAACGAAAATCTAAATTGTGTCAAAATATTTTTGACTGCAACTAACCCTTATTTATATTGAAAGTGAATATAAAGCCTCCACAGGTTTTAGTTCATTGTATTCGGTTTACAGTATTCGGTTTGGTCCGTTATATCGCGAAATATATCTATCTAAACATAGCCAATTAAATCCGGCATTACTACCAAAGACACACAAGCTTGAACTGATAGGACGCAGTTTTTGGTAATCAGAGAACCGTGAGCGAGCGGCATCGGTTCCTGGTTCCCAGGCCCTAGCATTGAAAATATTCTCGCCAATTTCTGGCGGGGAGTCCAAAATTGGGCTTTTTGGAAGCAAATATCTCGGGAACTGACGGACTAAATAAAAAACTGTAAAGTAACTTACCAGCTCGATCTTTTCGAATCCTCTATACAAACTACTAAAAATTATGGAGGGTTTATATGCACTTTAACAGATAAGAAATCGCCTAGAAAATCGGGAAGGCTCTCCGAAGAAAATGTTTCAAGAAATATTATCAAGACGAAAAGATAAAATTTGTATCTCCAAGCCACCATGTATATTGTTCTGTTTATTATATCGAGATCGATGAAATCGCCATGATATTATTTCCACAGAGAAGATGCATTATATATGTTATTTACCGGATGGGAGGTCCGTATAGAATAATATTTGCCCGAGGTTTCAGAAACTGCCGTAGGCCGAGGGTCGTTTCTGAGGCCGAGGGTCGTTTCTGAGACCGAGGGCAAATATTTTCTATATTTACACATAGTTATTTTTTTATTATATATACAAGGTGAAAGACTTGAATTACTTTAGTTCGGTAAAACTGCATTGTTTGGATAAGGAAAGGAAGATATAGTAACCAAAATACTTTTGTTTTTGTATAAAAAAGTTATTTCCTGCTAATTTAATCAAATTCTATGTTAGTTTTCAATCATCATTAAAATTATTTAGCATTTAGGATTCCGTGACCCTATACGATTCCGCCCGCTTATGATTAATAAAAAAATGAAACAAGATATGCTCACTGTGAGCAGTGAAAATATCATCTTTATCTTCACATGTGAATTCCCTATATAGTGAATACTAATGAATTCACTAAAGTCCAGTCAAATTTTGCAACTATTTGAATTTCACGACAGGAACCAAACAATATATGTTTACATTTCGTCGTCGTTTCAACTATTTTCCAAAACAGTTAGTTAATAAACACTCGTAATTTATGGGATTTAGCGTCCCTCGCATTATAGATACAGCTTTGGCTTTAGCCAAGCTCGGTTTGTGTTTCTTTCCGCGTGCTTGGATATTTAAGGGAAAAGCTTGGTGTTAATGATAATTTTTACGTAAAAGTTAGTTTGAGTGTGCAAGGCAAACCTTTTCTGTTGTTGCCACTTGTTGTGTTTACATGAAGAAGTTTGAAAGTTATATACTTCATGTAGACACGGTTTGGCTCGAAAACGATTTATGTACGCATTCGCGTATTAAAATATTACGCGGCGGCTTGGTGCCAAGAAGATCGGATTATCCATGTAACGTGAAGGCTAAAAGGGACGACTCAAAAGCACCTTCCCATTTTCAAGAACTAGTCTAATCCCAATCCTAACCTTAATCCTAACCCTGAGGTAACTAAAGATCAGACAAAAACAGAAAGGTTCTTTTGAGTCATCCCTTTTAGCCAACTGCTTCATGTAAAGATGGCATTAGGATCAGAATTCAATCCCCGTCTGGCCTTTTCTGATCTTAAACAAAGAAGCGATACGTGTCTTTACTAACCTGTTCGAGTACAACATCCAACCAAACCAATGATATTTGGATGAGGAGACATCGTCTTCATAAATTCAAGTTCTTCAATAATAGCTTTTCGATCCTTGTTAGGGGAATTTTCTGAAAAATAAAATGTTATCTAGGGGTAAGTTTTTAAGCAAGTACATAACTATGTAAACGAACTTGCGAGTCACGTCACGTCATAGGTGGATGAAGCTACTTAAGCCAAAATCCAAAACGGTGACTCATCATGGAGACAGAACATTCTCAGTTGTCGCACCAAAATTGTGTAATTCATTACCACTGGAAATTAGAAACATTGATATTTTAAGTAGTTTAAGTCAGCACTTTTCTTTTTTTAAATTAATAGTTTTTAGTTTATAGTGGTAATATATGTAGTAGGCTTTATCTTATAATGAAACTGTAATTAGTTTTATAAGTAACATTAATAAGAATATATTGTTGTAAGAGCATTGAGACTATTGTATAATGCTCCTAATACGTCTTAATTATTATTATTATTGAAGGGTTTTCAAACAAGCCGAGCCCTCGGTCCACGTCCAATTGCCCCACTGCTATTGTGTAAAACCTAATATAGAGCCCTAAAGCTCGAGTAATATATAAAAAATAAATTAAAATAAATACACAAAATAAACCTACCTCGCAACATTTTTATGGCAACGGTTCTTGACGCTTTCCTTGAAAGCACATGACCTTTCCAAACTTGTCCAAACTGACCTTCCCCTAGCTTCTGGTCTAATTTAATACAATCATGAGGGATTTCCCAATCTGTTTTAGTGCGCGGTTTCATGCTATGGTATACCCTTTCCTTCAGACTAACGTGCTTTGGTCCAGGGTCAGTACTACAGCGAGGTTGGAATTCAATACGTGACGGTCTTTCAACAAGACGTTCTCCTGGCTGAAAAAATAATGTTTTTTTCTTAAAAATAGCACAAGTTGTTAGTTGTTACATCATGTTGACTGAACAATACTGTAATTACTATACTATTGCTGAACACATACAGTAGGCGTATAGGAACCGGGTGGCTGGTTAAATGCGGGTGCTCTAAAAAATCAGGACCAGCGTTGCTAAATTTAATGTTTTTTTTCCAATTATATTAGTACGACTATAGAGGCTAAGAAAGAAGCTACTTAAGGTAATCTACCTACGGGCTTTATCTACACGAAATTTTACAAACGGGTGTAGCCTGAATAGCCTGAAGTGTTAGCCTGCCACGCGAGTGTTATATTGGTTCCCAGACCCTTCTGTCAGTACTAGGCGCAAAAAATGGCATCACATGGTATGAGGCAGCAGGTAAGCTTGGATTCATTTCAACTATTCTCGCTGTAGAATTAGATGAAAAAGTTTGCTCAAATTGCGGCAAATTGTCTTTCCGAGCTTCTAGATTTCAAAATGTTTCGGGTGGAACCGCCGACCCCCCTAAAAATTCGGTCACTGATTACCTACTTGTCGACTTCAGCACCCCCACTTTAAACCCGTTCCTATGCCTCTGGTTGAACAAAAGATGAACAACGTTGTTCAACATTGTTTCAGCAATGTTGCTAAGCATTGATAAACTAACAACAGTTGTTCACCGTTGCTGGAGCAGGCCGAAAAACAATATTAATAGATCAGCTTGAACGTTTGCTATTGGGTGGTTGTTCATCCTTGTTAATAAGTTGTAACAATATTGATGACTAACAATGCTGTAACAACATTGCTAATTGCTATCATGGCTCAACATTATCATGACAACATTGTTCACGAGATGTAGCACAACATTGTTTACAATTGGAAGCACAAAATTGCTCACGCCTGTCGCCAGTTGACAACAGGTTGTGCGTTTTTATGTGTTTACGTATACAATGTACATACAGCCATTAATTGAGCCGATTTTGCATCATGGGGCATGTGATTTAGACTTACTTATAAAAGTAGGTAATTTGTCTGCAAATGCTTTTTTTGTGAGTATAATACTCTTTTTCGTGAGTATAATACATACATATCTGGACGAAACTGGCTTCAGACTAATCGTAATGTAAAAAAGAAAAGCACAAAGTACAATGGAATCAATTGTAAAAAATTTACCTCCACACCAAAAATAAAAAACATGCTGTAATGCCAAAAGATTTTTATTCTTCGTGATGCGTGCGAATTGCTGACGTCACCAATGCATTCTAATACATCATGGAAATTACAGCATAGGTCACCGGACAAAATGGCGTTAGCAATTCGCACGCATCATGTCATTTTGATGGTCTAGATTGGCTAGACTCCTCCCCACACGAATGGTCACGCGAGTGTTGATATCTTACAAGGTGACTCCCATTTGATGGTTTGATGAAAATTTCTATATCGAGCCACCTTAAGTTCGCTTTTGTTCAGCCATGGTAGTCGTGGCATTGCTACAGTATATGTGACCCTCCATGGGAAAACATACCTTATCGAAATAGCGTTCAAATGGCCAAAAAAACGGCGTTCGAACGCCGTTCGAACGGTGATCGAACGCCGTTCAAACGATTTCGAACGCCGTTCGAACGGTGTTCGAACGCCGTTCGAACGCCGTTCGAAACCGTTCGAACGCCGTTCGAACGGTTTGGTGAAAAATTCGAACGGCTAGTTATAGCGTTCGAACGGCTAGCGAGAGGCGTTCGAACGGCTATCTACTAGCGTTCGAACGGCTATCTACTAGCGTTCGAACGCTTGTGTGCGGCGTTCGAACGGTTGGAAGTTGGCTATAAGTGTTCAAGCCTCAAGGCTAGCATTGTCAAACATATCGTAAGCGTTCTTCGCGACGGTTCATGCGTTTAGCTTGCGTCCACTGCAGATTTCAAGCGACAGAATCATCGGATTTGGGATTCGCGTTATAATATTATGAGAATGGTCGCAACACTGCGTTCTTTTATTCTTTAAGAAAATTGTTTCAATTGTTCAAACGCGGTGCTAATAAGAACTGAGAAGGTTCGCTGACAACAGTAATTTGAGACTATTTAAAACTAATTTACTTGATCACCTCATCTGTCTGTCCTTAGCTTTCACAGTTGTTTTTGCCACAATGCGGCAAAATATTGTTCTGTCATCAATGCTGTTATGCGCTATTTTTGGCTGCGATAATCTTACACCTACTGCAGCTGTCGAATAATAATACAATGCGTTTACATACCGTTGTTGTATATCGGACGGTGTCGTACACAGTGGAGTTGTTATTCAATGTCTTTTTGTTTCTTCGGCAGTAACAAAAAATGAGGATAACGAGGACAACTATAAGCACAATGCCTATTATGATGCCAATAATCATACCAACAGACGTTTTCTCTTCCACATTGAGCGCTAAAAAGAAGAGGTATTGCAAATCATGAAATGATGACTTTCAAGGTGATGATTACGCGCTCACAATCACGCTGTTGGCCATTTTTCGAGCCACGAAATTCGTTTGTTTAAATATTCTGTTTTCCCTGTAAAAATTACACTGCTGATTTAATATTCATTTAGTGCCGTCAAGAAATGTTATTGTTTTATTTGAAAGAACTTTTAAAATGATAAAGTAACTTCTTTTGAAGATTTTCGTCCCTTCGCTTTGTTTTTGATACTGTACAGTATGTATCAGTTTGTTTGATATGCAAATGTCTGGAATATCGTCACATGCATGACTTATGAGAGAATGTTATATATCTTTACCTTCATAAAATGAAAACACTAAAGTATCCAGAGTTGATATAAGTTAGTTATAGAGGTGAAGCCCGATTAGCTACGGCCATACAAAGTGGTCAGGTTTAAGGTTATATAGGTTAAAGGACATTGGCAACAAAAATTAAGTTTGTCTAATATGAAAGAACTCGTAAAATGATAGAGTAACACAAACTTTTCCGTATTTTACTTCGTTTTGGAAATATTTCCGTTTCTTTGATATGTAAATGAGATGGTCTCTGACGTCAGGTGCAGGGTAGAGAATTTTCACATGTGCGTATAAATATAGCAATATATATAGCAATCTGCACTATAATCATATATAATCATGATTTTTTAATGTGTGAAAATTCTCTACCCTTGCACCTGACGTCAGAGACTATCTCATATACATATCAAACAAACTGAAATATTTCAAAGTAAATACGGAAAAGTTGTAAAAGGTGTTACTCTATCATTTTACGAGTTCTGTCATATTAGACAAACTTAATTTTTGTTGCCAATGTCCTTTATGGGATTAGAAATAAGGTTTTTTAGGGTAATAGGATTAGGGTTTGTTAGTGTCAGGATTAGGGTAATTTTGTCGGAGAGCCCTAGGCACAGATAATTAGTGGGGATGGTGTTGGGGCGCTATAAGCCCCATAGCGGGTCTAAGGCAGATAAAAACTTACAATTTAACAAGGAACGCGGGAATGGAAGATAAATACGTCATCTTTATGGTATATCATATAGTGGATAATTTTAAAACTACTAACGATACAAAAACAAAACCTTCAATGACAGATGTGACATGTTATATAGTTTTATTACGTATTTTATCTTAATGTAGCTGCTTTGAATGATAGAAACAAAGCTCAGTTTATGATGATTGATAGTCAATTTTGAGCTCGTTTGAATTGTTATTTATGATTTTTGGGCACCTAGTTTGATAGCCCAAACCGGTATACCGGAAAACCGGCGTCTTAGATCCCCTGGATACGGCCCTGAGTACCATGAGTATATACATGTCCGTATTGCATGCATGTCATGCATTAGTTCAGAACGACCATAGTTTTCATTATTATTATTAAAGGTCAACTGTAGTTAAAAAAACAAATAATATTTAAATCAAAGACCTTCAAGTGTTATGTTTCGAAATGTTAATAATTTGACAAGATCTTCTCTTGTACTCAAGAAATAACGTTTCTAGACGCCGCCATTTTAGAGTTTCCTCGACGGCTCAAACTCGATGTACTGTACAGTGGCCAGAGCACAGCAAAAGCATCGCAGGGTCGCGGGTTCAATTCCAGCCGGAAGGCCTTGATGTTGTATTTTTCGCAACTGGTCCCGGTTTGGTCTCAAAATGTATATACATTATTTCAACCCTAGAAATTTCCCCTCACCACAAATCCTTAGAACATGTACAGTAGTTTAAAATAGAGTGAAATGCCAAATATTACTTGTAATATACACAGAAGACAGGTTACTCAATGTATAACTGGAGTGTGGGCACCCATTACCAATGACACACAAAAAATGTCGTGAAAAGGATGGCGTCAGCTGGAGTCATGGAGTCATGGTAGTCATGGTAGCGACTCATTGGATTTCATTTTGGATTTCATTTTTTCATTTTTTTTTTAAATTTTTAAATTTTTAAATTTTTTTCATTTTTTCATTTTTTTCCATTTTTTCATTGGATTTCATTTTTTCATGGTAGCGACTCATGGTCATTGGATTGTTGATGCAGGTTTGTCCAACGACCAATCAAATTTTTTGATACGAAAACTATGGCGTCATTGCGGAATCCTTTTTCTCGTGACATTAAAGATTTGCCATAGCCCGTAGGGAGAACTGCAACAACATCTTGACCCAGAAATAAATTTTCCATGGAAATCACTTGCTTGGAGTAAGAGCAACGTGAAGACTTCGAAGGAAAACCATCGGCTCGAACGCACACCTCGATTGATACTTTGTGCGCTTCGTCAACTCAACGTGTTTTGACCACCCCTCCCCTGACACAAAATCTTTAGCAGATCACGTGACCAGCGTCTACCTTTTCGATCGGCGAGTAAAAAGCCTGGGTACGAGGTTGTACGTTTTTACTGTTTTTCAAAAAGTAAGTTCGGCTAAAGAGTGGTCATTGGTCAAGCATCACACACTAAACATTAGCACACGAATTATATTAGGAATTTCAAATTTCAAACTCGTTTATTTTGTATTGTTAATATCAAATGTCAACTGGTAAAAAAAGGTTGCTTTAAAAACCACCTTGAAAAGCATAAAGCGAGAAAAATACTGTATATTTGTATTTAATTTTTCAAAGTAAAAACATTTTCCGCCTAACAATTCGTCAATCGTCTGGGAAAATGGACTCCAGCTGACGCCATCGTTTTTACGACACTTTTTGCAGAGACCCCACAGTCCAGTTATATATAGAGGTCAGTGGGCCCACTGTACATCAACTTTATTGCTGAGTGGTCGAATGGAAACAAATTCCAATTAAATGCTATCAAATGTAAAGAACTTAGGATAAACTTTACTAAACAATCATGTAATGAAAACCCAGTGGAGATTAATGGTCAAAGTCTGGATGTTGTAAAATCAGCTAAAATCAGCTAAAATCCTTGGTGTGACCATAACAGACGATTTAAATTGGAATCGCCATTTTCAGATTATTATATTGAAAGCTTCAAAGCGTCATTACCAGTTACGTTACGGCAATTAAAACGTGAAGATATAACTTCTCTTATTAAATTTTATTGTTCATGCATTAGTTCTATTCTAGAATATGCATGTCAGGTTTTCCATACAAGTTCTCTAAATTATTTGTCAGAAGACATTGAACTAATCCAGAGACGAGCTTTAAAAATAACTTATCCAGATCCTAACTGTGGAGAAGCATTGAAGAAGGCAGGATTAGAACTTCTGTATGATATAGATGAGAGAAACTAAGTATGAAGTTATTTAATTTAATTGAAAATGATAATAATCATAAACTAAATAAATTGTTACCTGAAGTTTATATAAGCACAACTAATCTCAGAAAGAGCAGGAAATATGTTCTTCCCATAATTAGTACAGATAGATTTAAAATGTCCTTTTTTATTAATCAGGCAACAGATTGTAATTTGTAAATTAATTATATACCGGGAAAAATTACTCGAATATGATTGGCCTAATGAGGAGGGCATTTTTCCTAAATTCAGGGCAAAATTACTTGTACCTGATTGGTTGAGACGCCAGCGGGAAACACCTACGTTACTATGTTGTTTTACTTGTAAATCTAAGCTCCCTTGTTCTCTTAGGTCTATGTTTGACTAAATAAAGTTCGTTGTACCGTTTACTTTCAGTGGATTGTATAGTTGTTTTTCACGCTTGGCTTTGACGTTTAGCTGGCTTCTATGATTTATAACAGGTAATTTTAAATATACCCAGAGCGAGGGGAATTCGACGAAATATTACCCTCGAAGGATGATACTGTATATCATCCCGAGGGGTAATATTTCGACGAATTCCCGGAGCGGAGGGTCTATAAATTATACCGAAACAATCTTGAATGCTGTCTTGAAACGTCTAGAAACGTCTTGAAACGTATTGTTGTTCCTCCATTGTTTACAGGCTCGTCTTGGTTTACGCGCGTGTTATTTGGTTTTCGCGCGTGGTATTCACTATTATACCCCGCCACAGCGGGCAATTCGAGTTTAAATTGACTGGTCACGTGGTACAAATCTAGCTCTTTGATTAGACAATTTATAGTTGAGTTATAATATTGCCCTCTATATCATTAACAGGTAATCGCATGGTTCCTTGTAAAATTAATGTTTAATTTCACTTGCATGTGATTTCAAAGTTTCACAAATTGCCCTGTGAAACTTTGAAAACACACGTGAAATTAAAACTTACTTTTAAACTTACTTTTTTACCTTTTTTTTACTTACTTTTTTTTCGGCCCCATGCGATTACCTATACAAATTTAAAATATTTTTAAATATTCTTAACATTTTTAACATGTAATATTTTTGATGTAACCAAAATTCCTACATGATACCTTGTATTTTAATCAATTGTAATTCAGTCGACTGCGATTATTAATTTCTAATAAATGTTATTATTATTATTATTAACTCTAAATTGGCGGCATCCAGAAGCATAAGATACCGCAATGAACATGTTATTTCTCGAGTACAAGAGCAGATACTGAAAAACTATTAACATTTCTAAACATTATATTTAAAGGCCTTTTATTTGTTGTTACTGCAGTTACCCTTTTAGCTAGGGTTATACTTACCACGAGGTACATAAGAATGGATTGAACGAGAATCGCTTCCAGCGAAATTCGAAGCAAAACAAGTATAATTTCCTCCGTTTTCATTTACTGTAAGAGATCTTTCTTTATTTTTGTTCTCCGTAATGTGGTTGCCATCCTTATACCAAATCAACTGAGGTAGTGGGTAGCCAGAAACATTGCACATCAACAAACCTCCTTCAAGTTTCTCGATGTAGACCTTTGGCTTACCTAACGAGAAGACACAAACAAGAGAAAGTTTCAAAATGTCAGAAGAATTAGTGGAGCAATTTTCGAATATCCGTCCACTTTTGAAACCACATTTAAAGGCAGAAATACAAACCAGGTTAATCTAAAATCTCTTTAAATATAATCTAGAAGGTTTATATTGTGTAAAAATAGTAAAGTGGACGGGTATTTTATAATTATACCAAATAGTGATAGACCTCCAGTGGAATCGTGATATTATGACATCCGTATTTGCAATTCGGCTATTTGATATTTGACATTTGATTATGCACTTGTGCATTTAGTTATACACTTGTGCATTTAGTTATGCAATTATGATATGCTGAATTTCGTTCGGCATGACACTCGGAAACGAAATTAAGGATTTGACGGCGGAGGAGGCCTGGTCACCAGTAAAATGGCGGAAGAAAGCGAGACAAGTAATATCAATATTCACGAGGAAATACGAATCGAACTAAGTACTAAAGAACGTGTTGAATGCTATCTTGAGGCAGTGTTGATGACAATATAATAGATGGTTTGCAATATCGTCTCGAATGGCTCCACGACACAGTAATAAGATACGTCGATTTCCAAATTGTTGATGAGAGGGTCGTGAACTGCATAAGAGAAGCAAGAGAATGTCTTCTGCACAGGACTTCTTATAGCAACCCCTGTAGCGTTACTATGGCAAAAAAGTGTTTACTGGAGAAAAAGGTAGACCACAGTTTCAAATACCTTTTGAACAACTGGAATTTCTATTGGAAAGGAAATTTAAAATAACTGAAATTGCTTCCTAAGATTAGGATGTTACCAATCGATGAATATAATTCGGAATTTGACAAAGACGTGTATATTGCTCTTGCAGATAGTCCAAATTCGTGTAAGCGCCTTTCAACTGTACGCTTGCTTGTAGCGAAAAGTTGAGCGATTTCAGTTATTTTAAATTTCCTTTCCAATAGAAATTCCAGTTGTTCAAAAGGTATTTGAAACTGTGGTCTACCTTTTTCTCCAGCAAACACTTTTTTGCCATAGTAAGTTAACGCTACAAGGGTTGCTATCAGAAGTCCTGTGTAGAAGACATTCTCTTGCTTCTCTTATACAGTTCACGACCCTCTCACCAACAATTTGGAAATCGACGTATCTTATTACTGTGTCGTGGAGCCATTTGAGACGATATTGCAAACCATCTATTATATTGTCGTCAACACTTTCGGATTCTAGTTGCCTCAAGATAGCATTCAACACATTCGTTGGTTGGATTCGTATTTCCTCGTGAATATTGATATTACTTGTCTCGCTTTCTTCCGCAATTTTACTGGTGACCAGTCAAATCCTTAATTTCGTTTCTGAGTGTCATGCCGAACGAAATTCAGCATATCATAATTGCATAACTAAATGCACAAGTGCATAACTAAATGCACAAGTGCATAATCAAATGTCAAATATCAAATAGTCGAATTGCAAATACGGATGTCATAATGTCACGATTCCACTGGCCATAGGATGTTAAAGTTTAATTACGAACTTCATAAATACATGTTTAATGACAAAATACAATGATTAATTTTGGCGGATATCACACCTCATAATATTACCACTATGAACAAAAAACTATTAATTTAAAAAAAGTCTTAAGTGCTGACTTAAAACTAATATCAATGCTTCTAATTTCCTGTGGTAATGAATTCCACAGTTTTGGTGCGGTTACTGAGAATGATCTGTCTCCACGAATCACCGTTTTGGATTTTGGCTCAAGTAGCAGATTTCGGTTTGACGATCATGCACCTACAAACATGCACCGAGCGGGAGGTCTTTACGGCAAAATTATCCTTCCCGCGGTCTTTCAGGACAAACGACCAAACGAGGTTAATAAGGTTTTTATTATATGGCTCTTTTAAATTTCTCACATTTCCTCAATTTTTTCGTAATTTTTTAAATCTTAAATTTTTCAGCAGTTCCGTAATGACCGGTCTTTACCGGTTTGTAACGACCGCTCAGGAACCAATCAGATTACAGAAAAGCTGCGTTAAGACCGTTCACGAGCCAAGCCATATAATAAAGCAAAATAATAAACTTAGGCTGCAAACTTTGAGTTTCTTTTCACAAATATTAATTGCGGCCACGCAAAACGGTCATATTTGAGAAAATATTAAAGTGGTACTCCGATCAAATTTTTACCTATCGATAATTTTACGTATTTATAAAGCAGAGCTCCTAAATATTACTCGGTCGAAACCGTTTTGCGATTCGACGATGGCAAGTATTATTTTTCTGACTCCGAATCTGGAGTTGTTATGTCCGCCTGACCAACGCAAGGAAGTGACGTCAGACTCTCAATGCGAAGATTCCACATGGCTTATTCTTCAAGTAAATCCATAGTGATCAAGGTCCTTTTATGTAGTAGTGTCTGAATTTTAGCGCGTTCATACATGTATCTACATATTGCGTATACTGTTCGTTGAGGAGCTTCTGAAGAGAGTTTTTTAGTTATGAAGACTGGTGTAAGTCTTCACACATTCCATATTTTAACGATGATCGGCCTGAAGCAAAAAAAGCGAAGAAAAATTTCGTGAAGGCAAAACGTGTCTTTGACCCATCGAAGAGTTTAGCAATTTGTTTTGATCACTTCAAACCTGAGGCATTTGAGAGGAGGTTCAATATGTTGCCTGGTCAAATGAAGCCGAACTATCCAAAATAAAGGTCGAATGCTAGACTAAAACTATAACTCCAAAGCAGATCACAAGTTAATCAAAGCAAAGTACCGACTACCTTGCGTAACGTCAAAATACATGGCCATTAAAATTCAACTTCAACGCGCCATAAAAACCGAACGATTTATCCAAATTGAATTTTTTTTCACTAAAACACTAAAAATAATGATCATATTCGATGAGCTGAAAATCGTTTTGGGGGTTATAGGGGAACTTTAAGGATCTTGATCGTGGATGATTAATTTTCAGCTTCTAATACTGGAATATTTTTTTCTCGGTATGCAACATATAACTGGCAACCATTTCCTCACTTGTATTCGTCATTATGAAAAAGTTTACGACTGCGTTACAGTTAAGTTTCGGAACGAGAAAGGTAGCGAACTGCCAAATAAGAATGAAACACTGAGGTTTTGAGCGAAGGCTCTTCATCAGAGTGAAATTTTATTTCAAATCCTGCATGTACTTACCATACACCTGAAGCTCCCCTTCTTTAACGGAAAGGCTTTTGTTGTAATATCTTATTGCACATGCATATTTTCCCTTATCACTTAAAACCACTGATTTCACACATAGGTGAGTCCACAGTTTATTGTATTTCCCTTTTCTTGTTTTGTTTATATTAAACCTTGGATTTTCCCCGAGAATAGGACTGCCGTCTTTGTACCACTTTATGATTCTTGTACGCGTTGTGTACATTTGGCACGAGAAGCAGACATCTTTACCAATATTTACTGTCCGGTTGAGAGAATATTGAATAATGGTGGGATCTTAAAGAAAAGAGATATTTCAGAAGAATACAGTATATTTAAAAGCTGAAAGAATAATCAAACGTCATTGGAATAACAACATGCCATGGTATACTTAAAAATGAAAATAGGAATTTTTCAAAAATAAATAAATTAAATATATTCGGTCAAATAATGTGAATTAACAGAACTACATAACTATACTAGAAATAACTACGCGGTGAAGGCTTCAAACAGTAAGCTGGCGTTTACTGTTTGAAGCCTTCATAGCGTAGATATTTTGCTTTTACTATTCACTCTTTAGTATAATTTCTGAGCTTAAACGAGCTCTGATTGGCTGACTGACGCGGTGACTATCACTTTACTAGAAATCATACTTGAAAAAGTTTTTTGTAACCAGATTATATTTATTCGTTCAGTCCCCTCTCGGAATCATCATTTTGATGTATGGTTTCTAAAACATGACGAATTTTTTTTCAAAATGGCGACTATATTATAACTAAAAAATCGACGAAAAGGCTCAAAAACTTAGCATAAAGACACTGTATATATCAGATTTCTCTCAAGATAGAACTGTCTAAGGGTGAGGAAGTTGTTTATCGCATAATTATTTGTATTTTTACGTCCGTTTTGATCGTTAGTGTGTTTTTGAAAGCTGTCAAGCGTGAAGAAAACATCGAGCATAACAGTTCAAACTGTCTGTTTAAAACTTCTCAATTGAATGTTCAGTTCAAGCCTGAAATTATACTAAAACAATTAGTCACCTCAGTCTCGGTGATTATCGTTATATTTACCGCGCCGCTTCGCGGCTCGGAGTAAATATTCAACGATAGTCACCTCGACTTCAGTGACTAATTGTTAAATAGAGAATGTTGGTGACCTGCAATATCAGAGATCAGCAATATTTACAACACGCGCATCATTTCTATAAACAGGAAAAAACCAATTCCAACCAGAAATTCTTATTGCACGGAAACGTTGTCTAACAACGTACGTCATCTATAAAGCTGTGTATTAACAACCACCGACAACGCACAATCTAAAGAATACATTGGAATGACCGCAAATGAATTTAAACAGCGCTATAGGAATCATCAAAAATATTTCTGGGACGATAAATACGAAAACGAAACTAGAGCCTGAAAAAGAACGAACGCAATTTTGACTTGGGCTGATCAATATTGGGTAATGCTGCAGTATACCAAAGCGGGGCAATACAATGCAATCTTTGTCTCGAATAAAAGCTTCACTTAGTAAAGGCCGACAAAAATTATTTTAAACAAAAGTGCGGGACGCGGAAAATTACGCCGGTCGGGATTAGCACCCTCGCCCCCGGGCCTTAGGCACTGGGATAATTTGGTGATTTACCTGCAAAAACGTCAATAGTTACCATTGCTTTCAATGTTCCCTTAGCATCACTAACTACACAAGTATAGTTACCAGCACTGATGGGATAAGCAAAGGCCACAAACAACACGTCTGAGTCAATATGGACGGCATGACTGCTCGTTTGAATGTGTTTTCCATTCTTGAGCCATTTATACGAGGGATTGATAAAGTCAACGCCTGTGCAGTACACTTTACCCGTTGCACCACGCGACAATACCAGACGGGTCTGGGAAAGAATCACTTTACGTTCTGAAGTGTATAAAACATAAAGACCGTATTAAAATGAGACTTGTCACAGCATGCTCATCTACCGTGTCAAATAATCAGGTTCTTGACAATCATAATCATTTTATTTCAAAGTAGCTTTTAAAGGTACGATTTTTATTTGTATCAACTAATAAGGGGCTCACAAAAGGGGCAAAACCATGCACGTGAGAGAGTGGGCAACAAGCAGAGGAGTCAAGGCGTGGCAATTTGATGATGACATCACTTCCGGTGACATGGTATACGGGGATATATGCTGAGCGATTGGTTATAATTTCATGTTACGAGGTTCCAAATATATTAGCATATAAACTAATAAAAAATTCAAATGCCGATACGGTTTTTAAAGGATATAATTGCTTCTTTCCCTGGTACAAACTACAATAAAGATCTCCATTCGACTATAGACTTCGTTCTCGACTCACACTAGATTTCTTATCCTTTTCCATAAAAGGAAAGACAACCCTTATAAGGAGTTGTTTACAAAATACATTGGTTATCTGTCTCGCAGGATTCGCGTGAATTCTCGCACAGCATATATTAGCAACAGAACGATACATGTTATGTATTACCTCGTTCTTTTCAAAACCCCGCTTAACTTTCTTAACTTTTTAAAGCGTTTTTTTTTTAAAGAACGAGGTAATACATAACATATCCATCGTTCTGTTGCTAATATATACTAATATATTTGGAACCTCGTAACATGACATTATAACCGAGCGATTGGAATTGCCAAATGCCGCAATCAACATACGACAACAGAGGTTAATCAGGTCATAGTCAATAGGGCATGTTGGAAAACATGGACTGGATTGTACTGGACTGGACTGATAAAACATGGACTGATAAAACATGGACTGATAAAACATGGACTGATAAAACATGGACTGGTAAAACATGGACTGATAAAACATGGACTGATAAAACATGGACTGATAAAACATGGACTGATAAAACATGGACTGATAAAACATGGACTGATAAAACATGGACTGATAAAACATGGACTGATAAAACATGGACTGATAAAACATGGACTGGTAAAACATGCAGGAGGGTTAGGATCTTTGTTGTTTTGGGGTTAGCGATTATTTGTTAATGTAGACATCATACATTCACAGCTACACGTTACATGTTTTACTAGTCCATGTTTTATAACAAATAATCGCTAACCCCAAAACAACAAAGATCCTAACCCTCCATGTTTTACCAGTCCATGTTTTATCAGTCCATATTTACCAGTCCATGTTTTATCAGTCCATGTTTTATCAGTCCATGTTTTATCAGTCCATATTTACCAGTCCATGTTTTATCAGTCCATGTTTTATCAGTCCAGTCCAGTCCAGTCCAGGTTTTACAACATGCCAGTCAATAGAGGTATGGTCTGGAAACGCGGCCAAAGTCTTTGTTCTATGTTTTTGTTCACGTTTATGCACTTTCACACTTGCTGAACACATTGTATTTTCTGTATAATGAAGCAAGCAGCCAATGGCAGCGTTTGGATTTAGTCACTCAACCGTGCTGTATAAATATTAATGAACGTAAAACAAAAGACTTGTGCACTTTCAGGGCATCCTCAACATAAATCGCAGCTTGTTGTTAGACGCTTTGAAGTTCGCCGCGTTTCCAGACCTTACCTCTATTGACTATGATCAGGTACAGTATATTGTATGCCTGAGGATTCACATAACGATTTGTTTGTCCGAAATACTAATGAGTGTGACGTCAAATTAATCATCATTTCGGATACAATATTTTATTTCTGATCCTACAGAAATTTGACTTGGAATATTTCTCAATACGGACCGACCAAAACGGTAAATTATTAATTTATTTTTTCCTTAATATCCTGGCTTGTTTTTTTGGTCGTCATCAGTATTTCTAGTCAGTGGCCAAAAAGGAAAGTCTGTGCTTTTTCTTCTTCAAAGGAAATTGAGAGTTAAGTCTCTTTTCGGATAAAAATACTCACTTATATGTCTTTCAATGCGTTTGAGTTCATTTTCAAATGTTTTTAGAATATTTTACGGTTTATAAAACGCATTTAAAACTGAAATTATGTCGAGCTCATATGGGCTCATATGGGCTCATATGAGCTCATATAACGAGCCCGTATGGGCCGCTTGTTAACCAATCAGAAAGCAGCATTTGGTAGGATACCATATAAAATTGATAATTCAACATAAATTTTAATATTTTGAATTAGTAAAACCATTTTTTCTAAGGTGACATCAGTTAGAAGAATCTTATTACTGCTGGTATAGCTCTTAAAATTCCTTCATGCATAAAGTAGAACAAGTGTGCAATAACTGAGTGCGTGAAGAGCGAAAACATGGCTTCAGATTGTGTGCACTTGGAAACTCTGTGATTGTTATTATCTATTATTTAATTTTTATTTATTTATTTATTAATTATTATTATTATTGTTGTTGTTATCGTCGTCGTTGTCGTCGTTGTTGTTGTCGTTGTAGACATGTTGTTGTTGTTGTTGTTGTTATTATTAACATTATCTGATGATTGTAATTTTACTTCTCCAAGTAAAAGTGCATGTATTACATATACAGTACGTATTGTATCGCCAATGCATACTGTATTAATTCATATAAAGCAAAATTACACAGTGACCGAAAATACCATCTGGTATGAAATAAAATGGAGGACCAACCTTCTTCACAAAGATTAACATGTGTTGAATTAAATTTAACCCAGCGACTCCAGCTCCCACTGCCTGAGTATATTATAAGATCAGATTTAGCATTGCCATAGTTCAAGTAGAGCTTTTTTCCTTGGATACTTAAAAGATCACCATCTTTACATTCCCATGTCTGAAACGATGTGTTGGAATGACAAGAATCCATAGAAACGTTATTCTTATTAACAAGCTTGTGAGCTGAAATGCATTCTGGATTTTTGTGATCATATGCAGACATTATTTGCTGACTAAGAGTCCAAATCCACTTCTGTTTGCAGTGGTCCAAATTACAAAGTTCAACATATAACTCTGTTTTGGACCTTGAAAGACATTTTTGATGAGCTTGGTTGAAGATATGAAAATATGCTCTATTTTCTAAAGGAGAAAAAAAGAAATTTTTATTGTCGACTGGTAGTGTAGATTAATCTAAGAAACCATGCTGCTTCTTGTTCTCTACATTCAGGAATTATCTTAGACTCTGAGGTTTGAAGGTGAAAAATCATGTTTAAAAACTACTGTACAAATAATTATATTAATATAATAAGTACATTACAATAAATTACACAAGTCAGTAAGTTAATATACAGTACAATAGCATACCTGGATTATTAACAGTAAGACTGTACGAAACTATGTCAGTTGCTGTGATCTTATCTTTACACACATATTCACCATTGTCTGATGATTCAAGGCAGAAAATGTACAGGGTTCCTGACTTAATTACTGTTTTAAGTGTTCCAGACATTTCTTTACCATTCTTGAACCATGCCACGGTCCTTTGTGTATTTACACAAGACATCACAGAAACTTCTCCAAAATTAGGTGTTACCTGTATTTCTCTTGAGCAACAGTCTAAAAATTGTAGTACATACGCTGTAGGTTGAATATTGTAAAACTCTATTAGGTAGTCAATAGTCATGCAACTTATCGATTAAGGAACTTTCCACTACAAAGGTGGGACAAAATTGGCACACATACTGTAATTTACGAAACAGTAGTCTATATTTCATTCTATAATTGACCAAACAGGGATTCACAGTACAATTTAACATGTACTGTGTCTGTACATAACAACATACATACTGTGTCTGTACATACAACTTATTGTTGTAACCTTCTGCAGCGCGCAGCTTAGGAACACAGCGCAATGTAGCGCAACCGCATTTCATCAGTGACGCAATGCAGCACGAGCAAGCATGACTGTGCGCATTATAGAATTAAGGACATCCGAAGTGTTGTAAGCGTGTCATAGCAGCGCTACAACATGCTAGAACGCCAACGTTACCTAGTTTGATAGTTTGGGTGTGTTAAGACTGTGTGACTCAGCAGATAGATAGAATGCATGTAGATAGAATGTAGTAATAAATGTAGTTACGTCATTATAACCGATATAACCGATGCTACTACCGTATATATAAACCGCGTTAAATCGTTAAGATCCAAAGGAGCTTCCGGATAACAAGGAGGTAGCATTTATCATGTTCAAAGCTACAGAAAAAAGGCTGAAGAGAGACGAATCGCACCTTAAGATGTACAAGGAGCAAATTGATGTTATGATTCTGCGTGGGGTAGTACAAAAGTTGACACGCACAAGCTGGAGGAGTATGATGGCCCAGTACATTATTTAAGCCATCACGAAGTCTTGAAGCCAAGACGAGTTTCAAATTACCGCGCGTTGCCATTTGCATAGCAACTGCAACTTACCTACCTCCTCCGCCTGCGTTTTTTGGGCGACCCGTTATTTTGGGCGAGAAAGGCGCTTTTTGGGCGAGAAAGGCGCCCTTCTCGCCCAAAATAACGGGTCGCCCAAAAAAATGCCGGCCTGCGGAGGAGGTAGGCAACTGACCGCATGAGAGACAGAACGCTTGCATTTTTTAGTAACTTTCTGATTATTAGACACTCGTTGTAGAGGGCATTAAGAGAATTTTCAGTTTATGAATGAGATGGACAACGCTGCCTAGGGTAGTATTGCATTTTTGGTGAATAATAAATGTGCGTTAGGATGAATTGATGTTGTTGGTGTGTAGTGAGGTGAATGTAATTTGTTAATGTATAAAAGCGAGCTAATAGAGAAATAGTAAATGCATTAGTTAGAACGATTGAAGAACGAGCCAATGACAAATGATATAATATATGCATGACTGAATTTTGGTTTTACGTTTGAGAAGACGTGGAACTTGATAGGAGTTAAGGAAGACGAAAGTTTGTTAAGGAGGCAATGATATAATATTTAAGTTAATATCGTTTTACTGTGACAACTAAAAATTTCCATACGCTTCATGAATGATGGAAAGCAGATGTTAAATAAATAAAAAAAAATTAGAGGTGATGCAAGTTCATATTGTTTTTACGTAAGAGGTGATTTGATAAACGTTTAGTATAAGGAGGGAGGTTTTTATTTTTATTTTTTTATATTAAAAACCGTCGTGACAAAGCAAACCGGATATAAAATTTCAATCAACCGTGGTTACACTTTTATTCCTTTAGCGTTTGCAAGGTTTTTCGATAACGAGGCAATCCTGTATAACACGCGACGTGATACAGAAATCATGTATATATGACAAGCGACGTAATATAAGTTCATATTCCTTTAGCGTTAATTTGCAAGGTTTTTTTGAGAACGAGGAAGTTCATATTCCTTCAGCGTTTGCAAGGTTTTTTGAGAACGAGGCAATCCTGTATAACACACGACGTGATATAAGTTCATATTCCTTTAGCGTTTGCAAGGTTTTTTGAGAACGATGCAATCCTGTATAACATGCGACGTGATATAAGTTCATATTCCTTTAGCGTTTCAGGTGATTCTGTTTATACTTATATGACAAGCGACGTCATATAAGTTCATATATTCCTTTAGCGTTTGCAAGGTTTTTTGAGACTACGAGGCAATCTTGTAACATGCGACGTAATATAAGTTCATATTCCTTTAGCGTTTGCAAGGTTTTTTGAGAACGATGCAATCCTGTATAACATGCGACGTGATATAAGTTCATATTCCTTTAGCATTTCAGGTGATTTTGTTTATACTTATATGACAAGCGACGTCATATAAGTTCATAGTTGTTATTGCTTTAACGTTTCAGGTGATTGTTAATATCGTTAAAGTTACGATATAATATATTATTATGATATTAAGCTGTGTATTTCGGTTTAATCATTGTAAATGAACTATTTGTAATCGGTATACGAGCTGCATACGAGCTGTACGAAGCGTATGGATCGTAAGATGTGTAATTTTGTAAGGGTGTCATGTGCTCGCTCAGCTGGAGTTGATTCGTGGTAGAATTGACGGATCGTAAATCAAGTATTTTCAATCCGTACGATCCGTACGAACCGTACAGTAAGGTCATTTCACGGGTGCAATGTTCTAGCTCAGCTGGACTTCATTCGTGAAGCGCAGGCTGCGCAGCATGACGCAATTAACCAAATGAAAATGTAGATTACGGATCGTAAATAACGTTTACCATCCGTATACGATCCGTATGAATCACGAAATTAGAATGTAGATTACGGGTCGTAAATAACGTTTACGATCCGTATGAATCCATGAGGGAAGTCACGAAACGAAAATATAGATTACGGATCGTAAATAACCTTTACGATCCGTATGAATGCGACAGTATTGGACATTGTACACCATATTGCAATGGTTTGTTTGAGGAATGCGTATTCTTCACCATAACCGACTGTACCCGATCAGAAAGGTATGAGCGATACCAGGCGAGTACAGTTTCACTAAACCCATAACGATGTTTAAGTCTCTCCAATAGAACGGTGTGGTCAATGGTGTCGAACGCAGATGATAAGTCCAACAGTACCAACACTACTTCCTGATTTCCATCAAGTGCGTGAAGGATGTCATTAAAAACACGCAGAACTGCTGTCTCTGTGCTATGAAAGAGTCTATAAGCAGGTTGCATTTTTGCAAGGAGGTTATTCTCAATAAGATAGTCTGTTGTCTGTCTGGCAGCAATCCGCTCTAATACTTTTGACAAGAAAGCCACGTTAGTAATAGGTCTATAGTTAGGGAATTGCTCTTTATCACCAGTAGTTTTTTTAATAGATGGGCAGATGAGACCTTTCTTAAGAGACAGAGGAAATACTCCTGAGGATAAAGATAAGTTGATAATGTCAGTAATTGGGGCAGCTAACATGTCAAGAGATTCCTTTAGTAGATGTGTGGTACAGGAACTAAGGCACAGGACTTAGACGAGTACTGTTTGATAGTATTACAGACAAAGCTTTCAGATACAGTAGTAAATTCACTGAGTGAGCTTTTACAACAAGGAGAGTCAACTGCTATGCTTTAATGCTTTAATGATATACTCCTAAATCAGTATTACACTATACTAGGAGGTTTACAGCCACAGGTATACAACTAGAATATATACATATGTTATGTCAAACGATAATAAAATACAATTACATAAAAAAAAACAAAAAAAACAAAAAAACAAACTACAGGAACGATAATACAAAATCAATTAACAAATTAGGAATAACACATGGACTTAATAGAAGGCATAGCAAGAGTTTTGAAGTTTGAAGCGCTAGATATAAAAGAGAGGTTATCAAATGAGATGTTATTCCATGTATCTATGGTCCTGGGATAAAATGAGTATTTGTATATATTGTTATTGCAGTGAATATGTTTATGAGGATAAGTGTTGGGCAACCTAGATACTCTACCGCAGGACGCACCTCATCAGGGAGTCTGATACCTACAAGAGCTTGTTTAATTTTATAAAATATTGTGGCTTGATATAGTAACCTTCGTTGCTCAAGAGAGTCCCAGCCTAATTTTTCAAGCATAGGAGAGACGTGACTACTTCTAGAGTAGTCACTATGGGTAAATCTAGTTGCTCTGCGTTGAATCATCTCAATGTTGTTAATGTTCCTTTTAGTGTAAAGGTAGATAGCTATAGATAGCTATAGATAGCTATATAGATAGCTTCTTAACTGACCCATGTGTACTAGTAAGTTTATCTCGAAGTAACTGAATCTTAGTTGAAAAATAACAACTAAAAGCATCAGGCAGCTCATACGAAGAATCATGCGATGGCAATAAAGGAATAGATTTTACTGACTCTGATCAGAGTTAGATATCTTAGCCTTATAATAATCTGTTTTTGCAAAATCAATTGCCTTTGCGTATATACGACATTGTTCCTTGTACAATTGACGATGAACCTGAAGGCGTGTAGAGAGAAATTTACGCTCGAACTGTCGTTTTTGTTTCTTCATAACTCTTAAGCTATATCATTAAACCATGGAGCATTTGGGCGAAGGGTAATTGAGCGTGTACGTTTGGGTGCGTGTTTGTCCAAAAGCTCAGACAATACACAATTGAACTGTTCAGTAGCAGTGTTTGCATCAGATACGGATGTACAAATTAATTGCCAGTCAAGGATATCTTTTCGCCATGCCTGTAAGTCTGTACGACGTAAATCGCGATGATTAATAACTTTTTTTGTAGACACACGCGCCATGATTTTGCTCCGAACAATCCACGTTATACTTTTTGTTGGTTGGTTCTTCGCGGGATTCGTCATACTGAGGAGAACCTATAGTGGCCTTGTTACGTAGTGGCCTTCCTATGTAGTAGGCTTTATCTTATAATGAAACTGTAATTAGTTTTATAAGTAACATTGGGAATATATTGTTGTAAGAGCATTGAGACTATTGTATAATGCTCCTATAATACGTCTTTATTATTATTATTATTATTATGTATGGATGGCAATCAGCTGTCGAAATTACTGGCCAAATTGATGAGTTGATTAAACATGGTGGATTCGAAATCAAACATTGGACCTATGCGGCAAAGGAAGACGGAAATGACGTTCAAGACTTCTCGTGTGATCATAGCAATTCAACGTGTGAACGAAAGACGTCAGATGTCCATGCACCAATGCGTTAAAGAGTACAGCGATGAGCAGAAAGTTCTGGGGCTGCAATGGAACTCCAAAGAGGATGATCTTCGTTTCAAGGTGCAGGTTAACCTTTCTCCAACGATAAGGAAGATCAGAAGCGGACCAAACCTAACTCGAGATCAAGCACGAGCAAAGATGCTGATGAGGAAATTGTGGATTGGAAACTCAAAAATGTTGAGCTGGGATGAGCCAATACCGGAGTACTTGCGAGAAGAATGGTTGGATTTTTTTCGCGAGCTTTTTGACATGGACGAAATCAAATTCAAAAGATGCCTTAAACCAATGGATGCAGTCGAAGACCCAACTATTGTTATGTTCATCGATGGATCAGATCAGGCGTATGGTACAGTACATGTGCATACGCTAGATGGCAACTGGTCGATGGTACATTCGACAATAATCTCATTGCAGCAAAGAGCAGAGTCACCCCAATCCGCAAGATCACTATTGTTAGAACTGAGTTGAATGGGGCCTGTTATCGAAAAGGCTCGGTGCATTCATCAAGAGAGTCTCGCTTGAGTTTCAGTAAATAATTATTTATCGTGGACTCGGAGATAGTTCGTGCGACGATTCAAAAAGAATCCTATGGTTTTAACTGCACCTATGCTACAGTTCGAGTTGGTGAAATTAATGAGGGAACGTCAAGTAATTGGTATTGGCACAGGGAGCCGTAACGTCTATTAGTGAAGCGAGTTTAACAGTAAATCGGGTTTATTTGGTATTTTTTACACAATAATTGTATTAAATCTCTATTAAAATGTTCTTACTTGTTAATTTTGTCGACAATCAGGACAAATTACAGGCAACCAGACCAGAAAGGCAACGAGTCAGTATTTACATCAATTCGGAAGGCCGTTGACTGTGCTTGCCCCGCCCCCTTCGTTAGCGTATCGCGCGCTTGTCACATTTAAATTCAGAAGGCCGTTAGACCGCCCCTTCGTGGGCGTCTCGCGATTTTCGGTAGTAATATAAAGAAAAATGAGAAGGGATGAAACTCCATAAGCTTTTCGTAGCATGAATGCCCCAACTTGATGCGACCACTTAATTATGCAATGTGTGACGTAGAAATAATAAATGCGCCGTCAAACTGTGGGAGTATACCAAATACTTTTGAAATAAAAATAACGGACATTTCGACCTCACTGGCATTCGTTCTCATAGTAAACTGATCTTTTTTACCCAGTGCATCAACTGAGAATATTTATTTGTCCAGGCGCTAAATTGTAGAATTGTAGAACACCCGCCACCTTTGCTTCGTTTTATTTTTAAAAACCCCATTTTAATTTGATAACAATCAACAACTACACACAAGATAAACCTTATATTATATTTAAAGAAATTTTAGAGCACCTGGTTTGTATTTCTGCCTTTAAATACGGTTTCAAAAGTGGACGGGTATTCTATAATTGCTAGTTAAACAAGCTACCTCGCAAGCTACGACAAGGTTCTGTCGGAAAGCGGAGAAGATCATATGTAAACATCGCGCAGTGTCCAGGATAGTCATCTGCAAAATTCCCTCTCGTTCGCATATAATTTTGAAGTAATTTTACCAGCCAGGTCACGTTTTTAATCGCTCTGCACAAATCCATGACACATTTGTAGATTTTGTTCATGTCAGTGTGTCGTCTACCGTTGCAACGATAAACCCGATTGTTCGCGAAAGTATCTTCCCAAAGAGTATGGCCGAAATATCTGTAATATGTTCAACCGTGGGAGAAAATTATGTTGACAAAATATAATAAATATTATTTATTTTGTGTAAAAGATTGACAGATGGGAGCGCGTTTGACTAATTGACTTCCGGTGGTCGCATCAAGTTGGGGCACAGATGATACGAAAGGTCTCCACTAAAAATGTTACCAATTATATAAGTTACTACAGCTTTCAATTGCAAAATTTCCAAAACGACTGTGAAACATTAACCTTTAATCTATAATGTAGCCAATTTTCAAGCTAAAATTTTACTTAACAACTACATTAGACGTCAAAACAAATCACTACCGAAATAAAGTTGCTTCCCTTCTCTCTTTCTTATATTATATACGCGCGCGGCGCGCGAGACGCTAACGAAGGGGGCGGGGCAAGCACAGAATTGATGTAAATACTGACTCGTTGCCTTTCTGGTCTGGTTGCCTGTAATTTGTCCTGATTGTCGACAAAATTAACAAGTAAGAACATTTTAATAGAGATTTAATACAATTATTGTGTAAAAAATTTACTGTTAAACTCGCTTCACTGTTAAACTCGCTTCACTAATAGACGTTACGGCTCCCTGTGGTATTGGGTAGCCTCGAGAATCAAATCATGGGAACGCTGCCAAAAGAGCGAGTGACGCCAGCACCAGCGTGGAGTGCCACGGCAGTAGACGTTTTTGGTCTCTTAATAGTTATTATAAAATAACCGGAAGTAAATGAGCGAGAACACGCTATCTGATTGGTTACTGAGCTCAAAAACCGTGCATTATAACTCAATAAAGCATAAGCTGACGTGATTCTTCGCGTAGATTTTGTCGTTTTTGACGGATTTTCAGTAGTTTAAATCACAAAAGATAGTCAAAGAATACCTGGATACAAGGCTAATCAAGGTACTAACACAACAGAATGTTTTAACTGCAACGTTGAGTGCATTTTCATCGCTAAAATCGCCAACGTGTTTTCATCGTAGGCTTCCTAGCAACGCACATAGCAACGTCATTTATAACACGTAAATCTACATTTTTCATGGCTTTATTGTTAATAATAATGGTGTTCTTTTATAAAAGAAATAAAAAACTTTGTCTTGTGTGATTATCGAGTTATAATGGCACTCGAGAAGCTAGTAAAACACTCGGCTATCGCCTCGTGTTTTACACGCATCTCTCGTGCCATTATAACTCGATAATCACACGCGACACGTTTTTTATTTCTTAAATAAGCGCTCGCGTGGCAAGGCGTACGGACTGGTTTTTAATTGCACGGCATGTAGAGCCATATGTCGATATTGCTACAGATTACAGTACAGAAGGCTTCCAGTTATGGTCTTGCGAAGGTTCGTGTCGATTTGAGGTTATCCAAAGCAGATATTCTCAGATTGTGGATCTCAACTTACAGCTGCTGAGCTGCAAGCAAAGAATTAAAGTCGGTTGTTGAGGGTTTAGATAAGGATCAACTTTGGGAGTTTGGGGCAGAGTATGGCCTAAAATGGAGATTTGCAGCGGCCGACGCTCCTTGGCAAAATGGTTGTTCAGAGTCGTTGGTAAAATCAGAAAAGAATGCCATCAAAGGATCTATTGGAGGCCAAGTATTAATGTTCTCCGAACTGCAAACCGTATGCTTTGAGGCCGCCAACCTAGTGAACGAACGACCCATCGGAGTTCATCCGACATATCCTAATGATGACGCGTATCTCAGTCCAAATCATTTGCTACTCGGCAGGGCTTCCGCAAGAGTTCCGAGTGGACCTTTCAAACAAACCAAGAATGAGAGGTTAAGATTCGAGTTTGATTGATACGTTTTTCCCTAGCCTACTCATTAGACAGAAATGGCATGTATAGGCAGAAGAAATGTGTGTGTTGGAGATATCGTCATGGACCAAGATTCAAATGCCGTTCGGGGACAGCGGAAGATTGCTCGTGTGTCGAAAACGTCTCCAGCAATCGATGGAAGAGTTCGAAAGGTAGAAGTGCAGTATAAGAATCTTCCTCAGGGTGAGAATCCAAAAGTTTACAAGGGAAAAACCTACACGACGATTGAACGAAGGCTAGTTGTTATCGTCGCTTCTGACGAAATCTTCACTCCAAAGTAAACCATACCGGATCGCAATTCTACTTCTCGCATGCCCGGATGTTTTGACATTATATTTTCATTTCTATACGCAGGCTCTGGGAACGAGATTGTATAATTGCGAAGTCCGAGCTACAGTAGCTTTGCGCTTTGGGCCTGGGGATAGGTATTTGTGGCGCCAAAGCGATAAAGTACCGCCGTATATTGTTTTGATATTGCCAAATAACCTCCGGAGACGATTGACTTATAGTACGTTTAACATTAACAGGACAATTTGAGACACTATAGTGTAAGTTTGATTTTTGGTATATATATATATATATATATATATATATATATATATATATATATATATATATATATATATATATATATATATATATATATATATATATATATATATATATATATATATATATATATATATATATATATATATATATATATATATATATATATATATAACAATTATACCATGAGTTCGAGATGAGCTCATAGCCTTTTCATTGGCTATTAGTTCATATGCGGCGAGAGCTACCTGTAATGTTATAATTGTTTTACACTACAATATAGCAAAACATTTTAAAGTGCCTATGAAATGAAATTTTTTATTGCTTCATTTAAAAGAGCATCAAAAAGTAGGACGATGTGCAGTTTACCGTTCCTTGATATCTTTTCTAGTTCTAGGGCCGTAGCCAGCGTGGCGGGGAGCGGAGACCCTGGGTACGAGGTTGGGGGTCCGGGGGCATGGTCCCCTGGAAAATTTTGAAAATTGAGGCTCTAAAATGGTGTTTCCGGCATTCTGAGACTACTCTGACCCCCAGATATACATCGAAAATCATGCAAACTCGTGGAGGACTAGGAAGGTTCGAAATTTGGGAACAAACTTGAAACGAGTGGAGGATGCGTACTTGGTGTAACCATATGCCACGTCCCGAGATATGCTTGAGCCGATGCCTTCAAACAGGCTTTATAATAAACTTGCTTTCCAAACAGTGCAACTGCTTCTATCATCCAGATCAGTCACTATTCATGTGACATCATAATTTCTGCTGAATCAGCAATTTGTTTCTGCAAAATTTCCCCTTGATTTTGATATCTTTAAATCTTTATAACTCTGGAACTCAGGGCCGTAGCCACCGGTGCGACAAGTGCGACATTTGTTGCACCAATAATGTCATGGAACATAAATTTTTCAGAAATACTTTGGTTAGCATGTTAGTTTGGTGAATGTTTAAATTAACTATAGCTCAGTTACTATGTGTCAGAATCAAACGAACCCTGGCACACAGATAGTGCAAGATGTGGTTGATAATGTCACTAATCTTGTTGTCAATGTAACACTGTTGTACCCAGGCCCCTTGCACGGTTTTATAAAACACATTGTGACAAGCACACTTCTGATAGTGACATTATCAACTGTGTTTCATCTTGCACTATCTGTGTGCAAAGGTTCATTTGATTCTGACACATAGTAACTGAGCTATAGTTCATTTAAACATTCTCCAAACTAACATGCAAACTATATGACGTCTAATTTGTGCTGAATCAGCAATTTATTTGTGCCATATTCCCCTTTGATTTTGATATCTTTAAATCTTTATAACTCTGGAACTAGAAAAGATATGAAGGAACGGTAAACAGTATATCGTCCTACTTTTTGATGCTCTTACAAATGAAGCAATAAAAAATTTCATTTCATGGGCACTTTAAGATAATAATGCAAAATTGTTGATATGTCACAGCCCGTCACAAACGAACTTCCGCCACATGTACTTCCGTCATGCGTAATGTTGCACCATGGATAGTAAATAGACTATCCATGGTGGGTTAGGGTAAAGCGCGGATGCGGATGGGCGGATGGCGGACGGACGGATCATGAGAGGGTAAAAGGCGGATGAGAGGGTAAAAGGCGGTTGAGAGGGTAAAAGGCGGATGAGAGGGTAAAACGCGGATGAGGGTAAAACGCGGATGAAAGGGTAAAAGGCGGATGAGAGGGTAAAAGGCGGATGAGAGGGTAAAAGGCGGATGAAAGGGTAAAAGGCGGATGAGAGGGTAAAAGGCGGATGAGAGGGTCAAATAAAACGCGGATGAGTATAAAGGGGTACAGGGTAAAAGGTGCTCAACACGTAAACTGTCTTGTGTCGCTAAGTTAACTCCATGCGGGTGAGTTATTTTACAGGAGTTATTTTAACTCTGCTTATTGGAGTACCGTAACTCCGCGCAAGTGATATAAAGTTTCAGATAGCCGTCTCAACTGGGATTACGCAAGTAGAGGAGTTAAAACTTGTCGGAGTTATTTAAACTCTATTTTGGGGTTAAATACCTGAGATAAGATCTCAATCATAACAAACACGATCAAAATACACGCGTAAACATTAATACAGACCGCTAAGGCCCGGTTCAATCGTCGAACTTCTCATTCTTCCGAACCTGTAAAATGCCCGGCAGTATTATCGGACAAACCATCAATGGGATATTTATTATATGATTTGTGTAAAGTTTTCCATTTATTTAGTTTTTCATCTGATTGGAAAAAATTACAAACAGAAAAAACCTGTCAATCAAGTTTTTTGGCAAACGAAATTTTAACTGTCTCGAAGCAATTGAGGAGCCTCAAAAACATTATGTATAACTAATATGACAGAAAAGTACGTTGCTTAAAGTTATTCGTCGCTGCTGTCCTCGCTTAAATCGCTTCGAAGCTTGAAGAACCAGCAGAACCGACTTCAGGCTGGCCATCACCGAACGAAAAGGAGCAGCTCCTGAGAACATGGAACTTGATGCCGGTTTTGAAAGGGAGGACGAATTGGTAATAAAACACGTTATTCGGTCTTGTCGATGGCACGATGCTTTCATCTCCTTCAACGTGTTTACCGCTCAACGTCAGGGACATATCTTTCTGTTGCTGTTCGGACGCTTCAGAATAACGAAAAAGTCAAAAGACTTCAAATTTATTTGTCCAGTCAACCCAATCATGTTTAAAGGGTCGACATTCTCGTGGCTTATAGTGTTTTTTTGGTGTCTACATTGTGCGACAAATTTCGACGAGTTTCGTACGTAGAATACCCTTGATGCAACTTCTGGTGTCTTGATGCAACTTCTGGTGGAAAATTAAATTAAATGCGTGTAACAGGCACAAGAAAGTATTCAGTGGGCCTCGTCAGTACAAATGTTGACTTCTTTAAAGTATTAAATAGGCAATGTTAAATACAAACGTAAATCATAATAATATACATAATAATATGCGAAAATTCAAACTATTATTTATTTATTATTTATACCGCCCTTGGTAACCTTCTAAATTTCATTGTGGACTAAAATGAATATAATAACTTATACTGCAGCTCTTCAATCTCGTACCCAGACCCACGCATTCGAAGTGGTAGCTCTTCGGTTTGACGGAAATTGGATGAACAGAGCGAAAGATGAATATCTCTGGTCTGTATAGGCACTTCATTTTGCCTATACTCTATAGTGAAATTTTAGAATGTAGCCAAGGTGTTGCTACTACACGAACCAGTGTGTAATCGAAGATGAATGTTATTTGAGAGAGAGTAGAGATCTTTAGAGATCTTTATCTTTATGTCCAATAATCGGTGCGTGGTATCCATACGCAACTAACCTGAATCAAACCACAGCTCATGTGACGTAACAAGTTAAACCCGTCCCATGTCCATGTTGACATATTGTTATTGCGCGGCTTCAGATGTTTTAGCGATACAAAACATTTTACGTTTATTATGTTATTACGCTTTACTATTTAAGTATTGAGCACCTTTTACACTGTATCCTTTATACTCAACGCGTTTACTCTCTCATCCGCGTTTTAACCTCTCATCCGCCTTTTACCCTCTCATCCGCCTTTTATCCTCTCATCCGCCTTTTACCCTCTCATCCGTCCGTCCGACGTGTGGCTAAAGAGGAATCCAGTTCGGCATATCCATTGTACCCAATCCCCAAAACAACAAAGATCCTAACCCTAACCCCCCGCCTAACAAGTTTTCTAACCCTAACCCATCACCGAATTAGTTTTCTAACCCTAACCCCTGCCTCATTAGTTTTCTAAACTAGTTTTCTAACCCTAACCGCCCGCCTAATTAGTTTTCTAAGTTAGTTTTCTAATCCTAACCCCCGGACTGGATTCCTCTCTTTAGCCGCAAGTGTCCGTCCGCCATCCGCGTTTTACCCTAACCCTATCCATGGTTGTACGTAAGAAGGTTTCTCGTTGAGTTGAAAACAGCTTCGAAATTTTGTCTACTCTGAGAGCCAAAAATTTGTTGAGATGGTTCAATAAAGAAAAAAATTCCTTTGAAAAGCCAAAAGGTGGGTCAGTATTTAGTTATTGTATCATGGTTGTGCATATTTGGGCTTTTAAGAGGATAAAAAGCTAAAAAACATTAGCGTTTATCACCTATAAAAAATAACATTGTTTTCATTCATAATGCTTTATAACTTCAAAAATTATCAATTTAGTCGGGTTTTTCAAAGCCTTAAGACGATTTTTAAAGTGGGTTTTGCGTCATAACTTCGTAAATTTTGCATTTGGTTAATGTATTTTCTGTTGAATATGTTAGACTTATCCCTCTCAGTTCATGTTTTTCGCTACTGTGCGTGAAAGAAACAGGCAGTTTCATCTACAGTAGGTCAGAAACTCAGATAGCTTGCGCCATATGGTGGATGGCTATATTATAAATATATTTATTATTTATTTAAAATAATTCGTGATCGCTGATTGGCTAACAGCCAACGGTGAAATCGTCATATCAACTCATTGCCCTACCAAATATGGAGTTGTGACATCAATGGTGCAATATGACAAAAGATTATTGCATGATTGACGTCACCTGGTGCAATGTGAAAAACTACTGTAATATTACACGCTGTGACGTTTTTCCAACGATGCAGTTGTTAAATAGTTGATAAAGTTAATCTTTTAAATAAAAATAAACAATTATTGAATTCTGTTTTCGCATGATATGAAGAATTATCAAGGCCTCAGTTTGTGTTATCCACCTCAGCCTTCGGCTTCGGCAGATGAAGAATTATCAAGGCCGAAGTTCGTGTATATCATGCTCAACCTCATTCAATAATTGATAATTATTATATAGAAACTAGTAGGATATGAGCTATCTCACAATTTGATTGGCTCCTCTACTACTGGCTATCACCTCGTATCCTAGCAGCAGAGAAAAACAAGATAGCGGCATGTTTTTAGGCCGAAAAAAGCTGAAATCAATGGTGTTTTATAAATAAACCCCAAACTAACTAAGTGCTTGGCTTGGTGCCTCGGTGGCTATGAGCTCATATACGACTCGAGAAAATAAAAAATTAAACCATGGAAAAACAGCTACTGGAAGTAAGAAGATATTCATTTATTTCCAATTTTATAGCTCTAGTTAGTGAAAAAAGCATAAGGCCTGTTTCAAACGTCAAATTTGTCATGTGTTGAATCAAATACTGTACATCGCATTATCCATATGATAAGTTTGACTTATTTAATTGCAGTCGGCAACAATATTAAGTTCAACCACTTCAGTTGGATATAATGACCAAAGTGCGACGTGGTTTCAAACGTTGAATTTATCATGTGTCAAATGTAACAGGGGCATTGGAAGCGGTCTTTGCCTTTGGCTCCCTCACTTAATTTTTTGGTGAGGGGGTGTGAGTATGTGAGGGCCCCTAACCTGGCTAGTAATATTAAACTTGTACAAACTTATGAGTATGAGATTAATTATAATTATATAATCACTCCATTGACTGTTCCCATAGATCAGTAGCATTAAGCCCTATTTTGCCATTTGCATCTGCACCATAAATCTGCTCGATCAATTGCAGTAAATAAATTTAAATTTAAATCAAAATAAATTTAGAATAACAACGATATAACAAATTAGACTTTGAATAATAAAAATCAATACTACTGATTGTTGTTTTTAGCACATGTATGTATAATGAGGGTGACAGGTTATGGGACATCCATATATATATACAGAGATTTAGGACCTCACCGGGTCCCCTCACTTTTATTGTTGTTCCATTACGCCTCGTCCAAATATGGCTTGTCCAAACAAAATTATGGCTCGTCCAAACAAATTTGGGAAGAGATTTATGTTCAGTACTTCTAAAATGCAATCCGAACGAGTTCTGTAACAATGACACATGATAAATTCAATGTTTGAAACTGCTGTGAAATTTTGTCGAACTTCAACAAGCACTTTCTGTCAACAGTGGTGCATACAAACGAGAATATTGAGACTTGGCATAAAATAAATGGAAATTTCACAGTTCAATAGATGTACTATAGGATCAATAGTAAATATACAGCTAATAAAAATGGGGAAAATTCAACAAATTTAGATGTAATTTAACAAAATCTGCTGAAATAATTGACTTTTGAGGAACTTGACTAATTGACATTTGAACCGTAATCAGTGTACAAGTATACAAATACAATTATAATATATACATGTACCATATACAGTCGAACCTGTATTAAGTAGTCACCCTTGCGTATAGGTGACCGCTTAATGCAGGGTGACCGCTTAAAGTGGCTCTGATTATTGTATATTAAAATGTGACCTGCTAAAACTCGGTTTATAAATCTGAAGTATGAACAGAAATTAAGGGAACAATAAAAAAATAACTATGAACACAAAATAACAATTTAATGCCTAGGTTGTTAATAAATTTACATTGTGTTAATGACAAGATGTAAAATTATTAACAAACTAGGCAAAGAAAAGTAGCTATAGACTGCAGAAAAATAGTCTCTGATTAGTTTGGCTCAAATCTGTCTAATTAAGAATGGCTATCAAAAGTTCTTGATGTCAATAAAATTGGGTAAAGTTTGTGGTGACTGCTTAATACGAGTTCAAGGCAATGAAATACTAACTTTGGGACTGTACAAAGGGTGACGCATCCGCTTAATAGAGGTGGTGACCGCATCCGCTTAATAGAGGTGACCGGCGTTTACTAAAGGTTACTTTAACAGTATTTAAGTTACAAATTTTCGGGGCTTCGCAAGTGACCGCTTAATAAAGGGTGACCGCGCTTAATAAAGGGTGACCGCTTAATAAAGGGTGACCGCTTAATATGGGGACTGCTTAATAACGACTGTACTACAGAAGCAGGAACTGCAGAGACAGGCACTGAGGGGACTTCAGCCCCCAATCATTTTCATGGTTTAAGCTTGATGTTCAAGTAGTTTAGTGTGAACATTGTACCAGGCCAGGGAGAAGCCCACAGTTAAGTTTTGTTATTGTACTGTATAACATTTTAGATATTGTGAGAAGTATTTCAGGTGCTTGTTGATGTAGCAAATAACTTTGTCACATGTAATGAAAACCATAAACACAACTTTGGAACATTCACCAAGACACTAGATCTCTGTTATGCAAAATAGCATTTAATAATTCAATAGAATCTGACTCATGTGCACTTAAAATTTGCCTTCCGTTACAATTCGACATTTGTTTTACTTTTTTCTTTAGTTCCATTTGGATTGAAATATCCTTATTGATAATAGATTACTATAGTATTCTTATGTTTGGCAATTTTATGCATTTCCAGCCATTCAGAAGAGGTGCTATTCCAAAAATTCCATGAATCATTCTCTGTTGGAAAATTGGATAGATACATGTAGATCACTAATAACAGGCCCAATCTAAAAAAACGTTCAGCGGTCCCTGAGTAGGTATAGTACGTATTACATGTACATCTGTATGGAAGAAACCTTGAATAAAGTTCAAGTCAGAAATTTCGACAATTTTTAATGAAATGAAATTCTATACAATATTACAACTTAGATTACAACTGCACTGGCCGCCATATTGGCCTTAGTAGAGATAAGTCATTCCTCAGATGTCTAGTTTTTATGATAAAACATAAAAAGACAACAGATGAGGTGCGATTGAGCGTGTCATCTTTCAGGGTATATTGTAACCATTTCTGGGAATAGAATGGTTGTTTAACTAGTTTAATAGCACTAAAGGCCACCAAATGGCACCATTTATATGGCACCAAATGGCACCAGCAGGATTTATACTGTAATTGTTAATTTGGTTATGGCAACATGCAGGTGAATTAAAATATATAAACTTTGTAACCAAGACTCAAGAGTTGATCACGGCGCAGCGCATACACACGCATCACAGTATTTTAATATACATGTAAATAAATGATGAAATAATATTATATAAAACGATACAATGCAATTGCCCCCCCCCCCCTAGTTTAGAAAGATAAATACAACATATACATTGTTTATTCACAGACCTTTGCTAAAGAGCAATGCTAGAAACATAGTGAGTCCAAGTACCCGAGCAAACTTTAATGGAGAAGCCAAAAGTTCCATATCCGAAAAAATCCAAAACAATTTCAGTCTAAAAGAACAGAATCATAAAAATAGCACACTCGCTCTCTCCTTTACAGAGGTTTCCACGAGATAGCTCGTGGAAACCTCTACGAGCAACGGCGATGCTCGACCTAGTCTGTAGCCTGGTGTAAGTTACTGTCAACATCTTAAATTAATTAAGTTACGACTTACGAAGACAAGTAGAAGTTTATTCGAGTGCAATTAAGGGATACGAAATGAGACATATTAGCTTGCCTTTAGCTTACCAACAAAAGCTATAGAACGAGCAACATTGCTTATAATAACCAGCATGAACAATAAACAATGTGAATGTCGGAGTATAAATATGATATTTTATCATTATCAAAGAAGGCAACGTGTATTTTGATGAAGCTAGGGAATGCTTCAGCATCATATATTCACTCACCTAGAAGAAACCTTGAGAGCTCTGCAACCTTTCCACTCTCAGTGCTGACTTTTTGATTATCTCTTCCGCCGGGTTTTCCTTTCCTCTCGGCTCTCCCTAGTTCCTGGTTAACTGTCCATTTGAAGGCGCTCCCCCCATAAATGTGCGTCGAACGGAAGTAAACAATGGGAACACCCATGCCAGACTTGAAAGACAATATCTTTTCTTTTCATTATTATTATTATTATTATTATGAGAATTGCCATAAGGCAAACTGGCCCTATAAAACAGCAAAGAATTAACGCCCGTGTGTAATTATATAACAAGCTGTATAAATATTTGGCATTTGACTCGAATAAACCGCTAACCTGCATTTACCAAGAATTTATGGCAAAGGAAAATTTCGAGTGTTGGAATTGTTATGACAGATTGTTAGTGTTTGTGCATATTGAAATGAGTTAGATGGAGCCAAACGATATATGACCAACCTCTCGACCAACGCACTTAAAATGCACTTGCCTATATTAGCGGGGATGGCTATAAAAAGGGATGACTCAAAGGACCTTTCTGTTTTTGTCTGGTCTTTATTTTTCGTTAGGTTAGGGTTAGCTACGGTTAGGATTAGTAATTCTTTAGCGGTCAGCACACAATTCAAGTGCGTCTATAATTGATTTGCATTTTTCAGTTGTCTAGTCATTTTTTTCACAACACATCTAGAAGGTCAAGTTTAAGATCAAACACATCAAAATATTGTCAAACTAGGTGGATGGGCACGCATGGACCTAAATGATAAAGTTTCGTATAAACTAACCCTAACAAATCGTCCCCGTTAGGCCGTTAACACACCCCAACGACCCCAACCCCTAAAAAACTGCCGGCTACGCAGGCTGGTCGCGAAATGGTAATTATTGCATTATCTCGTCAGGCTTTGGGAAACTGAGCGTTATAAATATGCTAATATTCATTCGTGCTTTCTTTCTTAATTCTCTTCCCCGTTCGTTTGATCAAGCTGTTCGAAGTCAAGTGTTCTTTCTTGGACAAGTTAACACATTCAGTCACACTGTCACAGACATAGTTATTGGTCGGTAATTTCGCTGGTATCGTGGTTTTATATACGCTCACAATGCTTACAATTAACAGCCCATCCTTCGATATTCAATCATGGGGACAGCTTCTCGTGTTTCGTAGGTACGACAAGATCAATCACAGGATGATTCCACTACCGGTATTGAGGCTTTATGTTATACCGGAAGTGATTATCATGGAGATACGAACGTGCTTTGGGACTAACAGAAGCGTTTGAGGTGAACGTGTTGAACCCACTGATACTTCAGATCATTCTCTTGGATTACATCAGCAACAAAGTGGCTATGAAACGAGGACAGAAGCTTATCTATGCAGATGATGATAGCCTGGGATACAATACAATACAATACAATACAATACAATACAATACAATACAATACAACACAACACAACACAATACAATACAATACAAATTTATTTGACCAAAAAAGTATAAGTTACAAAAGATAGGTTATTTAATACTTAATACATATAATGGTATGATTGATAGCAAATTTGGACATGGTATACCTAGAAAAACCATATGGGCTTATCAAAGCTAGGATACCAAATATATAACTTAATTAAAAATGTAAATCAATAGCCAAAAATGGTCGGACACAATACGATACAACACGTGACAGAGAAGCTACATGTATCTATCTCTGCCAAGCCAGTTGAACCGTCTAGTTTTATGAACCCTCGTTATCCAGCTGCCTTCCAATTGTTTGTGGGGTTCCTCAAGGATCCATTCTTGGACCCTTATTATTCTTTATCTATATTAATGATCTCCATGCATGTCCTATATTATCAACTATAATTATGTATGAACATGGCCAGACACAACCTCGTTCCCAGGGCCTTATCTCCGCTCGCCGCCCTGCCCCCCACGAGAATGAGTATCAACCGTTATGCATTGCGCGCTTGGAGGCCATTTTAGGGCAACCCGAAAATGGCGACTTTCTTCAACAAAGTGGGAATGCGAACCCCCGCAAGTCGCGCAAAGCAAAACAAGCGCCTGGGTACGAGGCTGGGAATGCGAAGTCATCCGTAAATATTCAAGTCATCATCTATATGAATTATTAAATTTTTATTTTTTTCTGCAAATTGAATAATTGAATATGTAATTATTGCCATATTAGCAACATCGTTGGACTGTACGCCGTTAAAATTTCCCCTAAACATATGTGTATTACCTGGCGCGTCGCCTCCAATGCGCGGTAGGGCTAAAAGGAATGAAGGAATTAAACAAATTAAGCTAAGAGATCACGTATATGACATGTGGATTACCAAAAGAGATCGACTTGGGTTTTCCACCATGACCCACAGTGTATTTGCCGAATATTTATAAAATAATCACGATGAACGACATCATCAAAGCCAAAATCAAGTTATACGGCAGTTATAAGGATGGAAAGGTTATATAATCCAGGTGCACTCAATGGGTGTTTGAAATGATAAGTGATAACGTGTCTATCATTCAGTATATCCGCAAATTAGCAAATACAACTATAAAATAGACATACGGTAGAATGTAAACCATTGAATGTTTACTTGAAATAAACGTGTATTTACCGTAATCTGTTGCCTAGTTGCTTCGCCAACAGCGATTTGATGCCGTTCAAAAGATTTCTTCCAGCAATTGCATCTCCGCTAGGTCAGTGGCGGAAATTGTGGGGGGGTGGGGGGGGGGGGGGCAACCGCCCCACCACCTATCGTCAAATCGCTAATTTGTCGGAAAATTTCACTTTTTGTCGGAATTTCGGAAATACTTAAGGAATATATCGAAAATGGGAAAAAATGTTACAGAAGCAACTTATAAATACTTAAGTTGTTTTACTTATAAATATCTCAAGTTGTTTTTTGCAACATCGCAGCGATCTGGCGTACCCAGACCCATCCATACGTTGCAGATGTTTGCAACTGGGAAACTGGGACTATAGCGGCGCTCATAGCGCTCGAACAGGAGTCATCTTTAAACCAGCTGTTGTGATCTTGTGGTTACCACACATGCCCTATGAGCTGGGAGACAGGTTCAAATCCTGTGTCGGACCACCACTCAGGGTCTTAAAAATAATTGAGGAGAAAGGGCTGCCTTTGCAATAAGACCAGCAAATGGTAAGATTTTCAGGTCTTCTCGGCTAACGACTTTAAATCGTACGCCCTCTAATAAACTAAACTAAATATAAACTTGTTACTCGATAGTACGACTGCAAACCAAACCAATAAACGTTGAAATAGCGATCGAAATCGTCGAAATATGTCGAAAAGTCTAAAAAGAGTGAAGATTGAATGCCTGTCCTGCAACAGAGTATTCGACAGTGATTACAGGCGCAAAAAAGTTGGTTACGTAGTGAATAAACTTGTCGGAAATTTAAGAGGCTTTGCCCCACCACCGAAAAAGGCGAATTTCCGCCACTGCCGCTGGTTGCCTGTTCTTCTTGGGTCCTATTTTTACACGCTACTTTTTTAGATCCGCATGAACATCTCGACTGGGATTCGACTGCGCCGACAACTGTTTCTTCTTGAGGTGCCGCACCGACAACTGTTTCTTCTTGCGGTGCCGGTGGTTGTTGGCAAACTGGTGATCCGTAAACGTTTAGATAACTTCTGGGCCATAGCGCAACACAGTTAAATCTGGGTCCGAATCAGACATAGTGAAAAATTTAAAGCTAAATACTATAATTATATTTGAAGTTTGGTGAAATGAATGCGTAGAATTGTATGTAAACATAAACACAAGCGCGCAATGCATAACGGTTGATACTCATTCTTTAAGTGAACAGATCATTTTGTAAGAGTATAAGTAGACTGGCCAGCGGCAATTGACTCGGGACATGCGCAGTACGTGATACTGCGGGGGGAGATTTATGTTATGTTTTGGAGACGAAGGGATAGCGAATGTTAGTGTGTTTATAGACAATAAAAGAGAACATATAGTACTGAATTTACACTGCAGGTAGCAGCGGTTGGATAACAAAGAGGTTTGGACCATGGCAGAAGACGTGTTTCGTGACCGGTTACGGATGGAACAAGGTGAAAAAATAAGCCGTTGGATCATGCGTGTTGATCTTTACGCTGCAGGGAAAGCGGCGATAAACCTGCCAGATGACAAGCTAGACCTCCTTTTGTCGATGCCAGCCGACGATCGCAAAAGCTGGGTGGAAACTAAAAAGATACTCTTGCAGGAATATCAACCTACACAAACGGCAAGCGAGGAACTATTTCTGAAACGGAAAAAAAGAGACGGTGAGTCTTATTTTGTTTTTCGAACACATTTGGAACGTCTTTATAAAGAGTCTTTTGGTATCGAGCCAGATACAGCGTTAAGCAGTCAATCATCTGAAGCGATTAGAAGGCAATTTTTACGTGGAATAAACCCCGAAATAGCGCAGAAATTGAAGCTCGACCACCCTTCGGATGCGATAGGCATTTTAATCAAACGTGCCAAAGTGATAGAGGAGATTTTGCTGCAATGTGCACAGGAAACCACTGTTCGTGCAGTGAACGACGTATCCGAAATACAGGCGTTGAAAGGTGAGGTGAGAGAGTTAAAAGAAGTTGTGGAAACCCTGGTGCGAGGTTCGGCAATCAATAGAAATGCAGACCAGGAAAAGGTCGAAGCAGTCAGGAAGCAGGGCTCCCCTAGACAAGACCCAAGAAATATACTAGGAAATAAGCGTGAGGCATATCAGCGTGGTGGACCATTTAAGGGCAACTGTTACAACTGTGGGCAATTGGGACATATCGCACGAGATTGCAAAAAGGGTGCATACAAGGCTAACAAGCATGAAGAGCAAGGAATTCATAAAAACACCCAGTGCTTCACATGTGGAGGATGGGGGCATTTCTCCTATCAATGTCCGTCGAAGCCTTTAAACTAGCAAGTGTTGGCGCCAAGGAGCATGCGCCAACACCAAATGGTACTAAAAATGCTCCACAACTACGTAAAGGAAATTCGACCCTACATGTGGACGGTAGCGTAGCAAATGTTCCCTGTACATGGCTTCTTGACACGGGGGCTGATGTCACATGTGTGAGTGCTCAACTGCCAGGAATCTAGGGTTTGGTTTGGTTACCCCCAACTACGACGCCAGCAGCTGCCAACTCAACAAGTCTGGAGAGCGTGGGAGAGTTAATAACAAAAATAAAAATTGGCCACATTACGAAGCATTCAGTGAGGGTGTTAGTGATCAAAAATCTGAACTCACCTGGCATACTTGGCCTCGATGTCTTGAAGGAATATGACCATATGGTAGTTGATTGGCGCGCCCAGACCCTAGAACTAGGAGGACATAAACTGATGCTGGAGAGACGCACGCTAGGAACCCCAAGACAGCCAACGGAAGTACACCTTATTAAAGATCAAGTAATACCAGCGCGTTCACAATGCTTCATTACAGCTGCGTCAGTGGACTTTGGGCTAGTTGCTCAAGACACCCTTTTTACACCCTATCAAGGAAAACTGGCTAAATCTAATATATTGCTTGGATCAGGAGTGGTTAGACAAGAACCCAGGAATCAGTTCCCAGTGGTTGCTATGAACAATAGCGAGAAACCAGTAAAGCTCTATCGTGGTACAACACTCGGCCAACTATCTATCGTTCGTATTGAAGAAGAATCAGAAGCATCTGGCTACACTACCACCACCACAAGAAGCAAACCAGTCAAAGTTGACTGAATAAAAGTTGCCTTGGAGGAGAGGAGAAAAAGACGGTGGAAAAGCTGCTTGATGAGTATAGGGATATTTTTGCCAATGACGAAACTGAAGTGGGGAGGACCGGTAGAATTCAGTTTCAAATCAATACTGGAGATCATCCGCCAGTAGCCGTTAAGCTCCGTCGCACACCGTTCGCTTTACGGTCAGAAGTAGACAGACAGATTAAAGAAATGGAAGAGAGGGGCGTCATTCGTAGGTCATCGTCGCCATGGTCTTCCCCTATATTGTTAGTGCCAAAAAAGGACGGTAGTTATCGTTTCTGTGCGGACTTCCGGGCTTTAAATGATGTGACCCGAACCGAGATATTCCCTCTACCCTCAATTAGAGAATGTCTTGACTCATTGGGAGGATCATTCATGTTCACTACTCTGGATCTGCACAGTGGATATTGGCAAATCAACATCGACCCTAAAGATCGACACAAAACAGCGTTCACAACGGAAGCGGGGCACTGGGAGTTCGTAGTGATGTCTTTTGGCGTAAAAAACGCTCCTGCCGTATTCGCACGACTGATGGCGGATGTCATGCGAGGATTAACGTGGCATGGAGTAGCCATCTACCTTGATGACGTGATAATTGGAGGAAGAAATTTCGAAGACCACATGAATCTTCTCCATGATGTTTTTCAACGCTTGCGAGACGCGGGTCTCACGATTAAAAGTTCCAAGGTAAACTTGTGCCAAAAACAGCTGCGCTTCCTCGGACATGTTGTGTAGAAGCGATAACGAAATGGCCACGCCCAAGCACAGTGAAGGATGTTCGCAGTTTTTTGGGACTGTGTAACTATTACATGGAGTTCGTCCCAGACATGCAGCTCATAGCTAAACCAATGAACCAGCTCACAGGGAAAACAAAATTCGAGTGGACGGAGGAAATTAGGGAACAGTCGTTTAACAAGCTAAAAGAATCCCTATCGAATGCACCCCTGTTAGCATTTCCGGACATGACTAAACCTTTTGAACTGAGCACCGACGCATGCGATACTGGATTCGGCTGTGTCCTTTCGCAACACGACGACAGTGGTCAGGACAGACCTATTTTCTTCGCATCGAAGACCTTCAAGGAGATTTTCTTTCTTCGCATCGAAGACCTTCAACGAAGACGAGACAAGGAGGCTTTTGCCCTCATTTATGGACTTCGGAAATTCCGACACTACCTTCTCGGCAAGAAGTTTATTTGGCACACTGATCATCTGGGATTGAAATGGCTTCGAAACACGAGAGACTCTCGCGGACGGTACGCCCGATGGATTGAAGAAATAGAAGAGTTCACATTCGAAATACGGCACAAACCTGGAGAGCAAAACCAACATGCAGATGCATTATCGAGAAGACCTATCGAACAGCAGGTGGACACCGTAGCCATGATGGATGGCAAGTTCTCAACAGAGGAGATGAGAGAGAAGCAAGAGCACGATCCCGTTTTGAAGCAAGTTATTAGCCGACTCCGCCTACAGCAAACAACCCAAACCAGCGACTGCACAGTCAAGATGTGGATGATGAAGAAGAAACACTTGTTCCTGGATAAACCTACAGGTTTACTCTACATTACCTACCAAGTGGGCAGGAAGTCTTGTGATCAACTGGTGGTTCCCGAGTGTCTCGTCCCAGAAGTCTTGTTCGCGAAACATGATCAAGCCGGACACATGGCAGCAGATAGAACCAGGAAGCTTATTCAGCGAGAATATTATTGGTTGTCAATGCACGAGGATACAACAAACTACTGTCGAAGCTGTTCCATTTGCGCAGAATGTCGTCCGCCACCAAGGAACTCCAGAACCGAACTGACTATCACCAGCCAACCAACAGAACCATGGCAGGAAGTATCGATGGATCTGAAAGGACCATTTGGATCTGAGGCGACTCCAAGAGGAAATCGCTACATATTAGTTGTATTAGACCTTCTAACAAGAGCGGCAGAAATGATTCCACTACCCAACAAGTTAGCAAAAACTGTCGCGGATGCATTAGTCACCCAAGTGTTTTGCCGACATGGCATCCCTAAGTCCATCCTCACCGACAGAGGACTGGAGTTTGACAACATGACCATGCAGACCCTAGCAGATGAACTGGGTATCGACAAGAAGAGAATAAGCCCTCGTCACCCTCAAGCAAATGGAGCAGTAGAACGATTGAACAGAACTATGGGAGAAATGCTAAAAAAGGTCGAGCAGGATAACGATCGGGACTGGGATTTGCGCGTACCATTTGTAAGGTTTAACTATCAAAATCAGGAACACTCCGCAACCGGATACTCACCATTCTATCTGACCTATGGACGACATCCGAGAACGCCAGCGCTAGTGTTGAAGCGGAAATCGAAACCCACCACACCCCGGAAGTGGGCCACTGAACTAGCGCAGAATCTCAAGAAGGCCCAGGAAGAAAGTATCGCCAAGGATTTAGAGAATAAGAAAAGGCGGGTCAGCAAAAGTAGAAAGATTGGTGACTTAATAAGATACAAGGTTGGAGAACGGGTACTGATATATGCTCCACCCAAACCAGGTAGATCCTCGTCGCTGCAGAAACTATGGAAGGGACAATATATAGTTATCCAATGCCGTGAAGGCAATACCTACAGGCTGAAATCCGCAGACAATTTCAGGAAGAGGATAATTCGATATCATGACCAATTACAACCAGTCAATCCGAGGCCTGATCACCTACGAGACGACAAAAGCAAGACAAAACAGAGCGATGGTGGAGATCCAACCAGCGGGCTAAATCCATAGCCCTCAACCATGCAGCAACAGCGTCAAACCAGTGAACTAGTGCATCCTTCACGGGAGGATCGGGAAGCGTAACAGTGAAGTTGACGTAAGAGGGGAACAAAACGTCGTTGAGAAAAACAAAGATCCGCCAATAAATGGAGAAAACGGTGAACAAAGGCGAAGTCAAAGGAAGAAGAGGGAACCCCAGCGTTTCGGGGAGTGGAACTACGATGTCGATGGTGTCAGGCGACTATATAGTGACATTGTAAAATATGGATGTTTTAAAAATTAAGTTCAGTTCTGTTATAAATAAGGAAGGCAGAGTGTAAGAGTATAAGTAGACTGGCCAGCGGCAATTGACTCGGGACATGCGCAGTACGTGATACTGCGGGCGGGGGGATTTATGTTATGTTTTGGAGACGAAGGGATAGCGAATGTTAGAGTGTTTATAGACAATAAAAGAGAACATATAGTACTGAATTTACAATTTGTTTGGAGCCTTTGGAGGGGATTTGTTGACCGAAGATCTTTACGAAAACCTGCCTGGAGATTTTTACAGAACGCCATTTGATAAGGAAAGCGAAGGTAACAACAGGCATGAGTAATTTAAATTGCCATTAACTTGCCCAGGTGAAAACGTTGATACGTGGTTGTGTGACCATGAAATTTTTGAAAGAGAAAATTTGCCTTTACTTGTGGAAAATGAAAATTTACTCGGTTATAGGCTCTAGTACCCAGGGATACGGAGCAACCGACCAACCCGAGAAAGTCCTGGGACCGAAATTAAGAGCGACCCAATAGCGTAATCTGGCTGCTATTAATAGCTCAAAAAGCGGACAAACAAACCAAATTTGACTCACAAATTATTGCAAATGAGCTATTTCTTTTGTTATGGTCGCAAGAATTATGGGTAAAAGCGGACAAACATCGGTACTGACGTCATCTCGACGGAGCGCTATTGAAGAAGGCCGAGAAAATACAGAAATATAAAGGGGTTATGACATCGAGTTCAGTTAGCCAAGGTCAAGCACCTGCACCAGAAGTAGTGCAACTGGTAGCCAAGACGTGACGAAAATAAAAACTATGTTAATAAAACAACAAGAGACAGCAAATTCAGCAACTTAGTACCTAAAGCCCGGCGCACACTAGAGCTATCTGCTTAGCAAAACTTTATTCGTGACCGATGGCGTAAGGCGTTAGCTCCAGTGTGCGGGGCAGTTTTGTAAGCATTTCGTCACTCGTGCCGTCTTTCACAAATATTCAACATGTTGAATAATTTTTGTCACGAATGACAATTTCCTCTAGTGTGCGGGGAAGTGAAAGCAGCAAGCTTACAACTTTCCGGCAATACGCATGCGTGTTGAGGTTCAAATTTCAAAACAACAAACATGGCGGATCATTTGGAGGAAGAAGACGAAGAAACATTGTTGTTTCTGTTGCTGTTGAGGCGACGTCGTAGACGTTTAAGAACAGCAAACAGACAGATATGGACAAAACGTTGGATTTTAAGACGGCAAGGACAAGGGGTATATGCAAATCTTGTTCGCGAACTAAATGCATAGGACCCCGAGAAATTCAGGCAATTTCACAGGATAGACAAAGAGTCATGTTTGTTGTTTTGAAATTTGAACCTCAACACGCATGCGTATTGCCGGAAAGTTGTAAGCTTGCTGCTTTCACTTCCCCGCACACCAGGGGAAATTGTCATTCGTGACAAAAATGATCCAACATGTTGAATATTTGTGAAAGACGGCACGAGTGACAAAATGCTTACGAAACTGCCCCGCACACTGGAGCTAACGCCTTACGCCATCGGTCACGAATGAAGTTTTGCTAAGCAGATAGCTCTAGTGTGCGCCGGGCTTAAGACAACAAGTAGCTTGAAGGCGATAAATTAGTGAATTCATCACGAGAGTCAGCCAGGTCAACAGATACATGTGATGCCTGACGATATCAGAAACCAGTGAAACCGCCGCAGGATTATAGTGGGGCACAATCTCTTCGAGACATTTTGAGCGCTGTGCTGTAGTAAATGGATGGGGTGAAGAAGAACGTGGGGTATTCATACTGAGACGAAAAATCGACCTCGCAATTTTTTCAAAATATTTATGCTACAACCTTTAATGGCATGTGACTAACTTCTGTGCAAAATTTGGACCGATATAAACGAATTGGTTTAAAGTTATAGGCTTCTAAAATGCTGAAAATCGCGTCGCCATTAAATTACATCCATCTTGGATTTTGATACCTGAAAAGGGTTTTGATAAAGGAAAACACAAGGGGAAAGTTTAAATGTTCTCAACATAAATGTTGAATTTATCAACGTTTAATGATTGTTTTGGTTCTGCGACTGCAACGGAATCTTCGAACACATCATGCGACTAAAGCCAAATCTGATTCCAAAATTCGCGCATTTGATGACATTGCGAATTGCGATCAATAGCAAACCTCTTCCTTCAGTAATATAATATATATATAGCTTACCAGGCCCGTGAAAGCTTTAGCCTTGGCTTTATCTTAAGAATAATGTGGTTTGACACATTTTGCGATTCCACCGGTATAGGTATAGCAGCGACGGCGAAGCTCATGAGGCTCTCATCATTTCTCATCAAGACGTCTTTACCTAATCTCGTGGAGTCGTGCTGTTGCAAGTCTATTATACCAACATTGCTAAATCATGACAATCACTATTACAGAGAGTTTTACTGCGATTATAAAAATCGTCAACAGTGAATATGTACACCAAAACTACAGGGCAGTCTTCTGCGTTAACCATCTTTTGCTGTGAACAACCATAGTGGAACAACCCATCTAAACGTATAGATGTACTCAAGTTATACTAATAGGATTTTGTTGTTTCCTTCGAATTTTGTCAGCGTAATTCGTACTGTAAATTTTTGAATCTAATAATCAATAAAGAAATTTAATTAAGCGGCATGGAATATTGAAGTACTTGTAATTGCGGTGTATTGAAGGAATATTTATACAAAAGTCACGTTATTCATTCAAACGTTGGTTAAATTATGCACTGAAGGCACTGTAGAACTCTTTTCATTTCTCCAGAACGAAGATCAGAAAATACATATATGTTATTTCCCAAACTGGAGGTCCGTACTAGGAAAATATTGCCCGAGGTCATGACTGGCAAAGCGAACAAGGTTCGTTATTATAAGACTTGTTGTTAGTATTATCTAATTTTTGCATAATAACAACGAAAAGTTTACAACAAAATACTTGGATTTTATAAAAGAAAGGAAGAGAGATGCAGATTAGTTCGATTTTGAATCATCGCTTATGGTTACACGTCGCTTTTTAATTTGCTGTTGTTGAAACAGTTCCTTGACCATCGCTATTGGTGTCTGTCACAACGATTAAACGAAACTTCTGCATAAATACATCAACAATTTTACAATCCAAGTTGACAACCAGAAAGACCAATGACAAATCACTGAACTATATATACACATGGGAAGCTGACTAGCTAGTTAATCAATAGGACGAGAAAAGGTGAAGCCAAACATGGCCGACATGGGCACAATTAATGCCCAGTTTGCCCAGTAACCACACCATATGTAATCGACATGAAATAAATTATTATTATTATTGTTATTATTACTATATGTGGTCAATTTGGCCAAACTGAACCATGTGGGGGCCAGAAACTGGTTGTCAAAAAAATTTCCCATGTTTAGCTTCCCCTTTCAACCAGAGTCAACATTTCATGTATATAATTCAGTGCCGGCAACCTTGTCGCCCGCCCGCAGGGGAGTGTAGGTGAGACCCTGAGTACGAGGTTGCCTTGTTGCCCAAGTTAACGCCTAGCGGACATGCCTATATGATGAAATACATCATAGAACTGCTAACCCAAAACAACTTAGATCCTAACCCCCCGCCGAATGGTTTGCTAATACTAACCTTAATACTAATAAAAAAGATCGTCCAGAAGACGATTGCTTGCGGGAGGGGGTTACAGAACGCCCATGGAACTTATCATGTGCATAATGCGATGTATTTGATTCGACACATGACAAATTCGACGGTCTCGGGACCACAAAACATACTGTTTCCCTCGGTCCCAGCAAATAAGTGTTAAATATCATGCTCAACTCATCCAATAATTGTATACTATTAGAAGGGGTACATCATGGGAGACACAAAATTTCACGAAATACCCTTGTTTAATTACTAAAAATATACATAAAAAATAGTAACTCATCAGGTATGCTACAAACGGTTCGTCATTTCTGGGAAATACTAAAAATATTTTCAAAACTTGTTATCAAGGTTCCCTGGGTCTAAAAAATTGTTTAAATTGACAATTGGCTTTTCTGTATATACTAAGCTGAATTTCAGATGAACACTGCTACAAAACATTTTGTAAATGAAATAATAATCACAAAACCGATTAAAATAACCTCTAATGGTGACCAAAAGATATCAAACTAATTTAAACACTGCAGTCCCTTCTTTGTAGACTACTATTATAATAGTTTAGTTGCACAGTCTGGATAACAGCATTAATCGTGTCAAATTCACGTTTCAGAAGCCATGTTTCAGTAAAGTTCGCGTCTTTTTCCAATGGATATCCAAGTATTTAAACCAGATAACTAACGAGGTTTCTTTCATCGCTGTCTATGTCCATATGACGTGATCTGCCAGAGGGAATCTCCGGTTCCGGTGACCGCCGTTCGTCATCATCAAAATTTTCATTCGATGAGCTCATTCCAGACGAACCAGGACGAACAAGTTTGCCATGAACGTTTATGTAGGGTTTGCCAGGTAAACTGGTACGAGACTGATTGAAATGAAGTACAAAAAAGTTAGCGATAATTGTTTTATATACGCATAAACAGATTGCTTACATGTAAGTGGACATGAGGACTGATCAAGAAGCAAGAGAAGTGTGTACAGATTGTAGTACTAAATGCAGAAACTAAGTAAAGTTAATCATCCTACGAACTACACGACGGACGCAACTCAACGCGGCCGAGTCGAAGGTTTAGTAAAGGAGCCATAGGCTGCCACCATACCTGTACGACCCACTACGACCCATGATGACCTCGGAGCACAGCTAAAGTTGGTGTTAGGGTTGATATAAGGAAGGGGGAACGAAACCCTCGAAGCACAGGAGAGAATCGACAACTCTACTCGCATAAATCTCATGAAGCTATAATTAAAGAAGCAAATCGAACGCCGTCCGATCAGGCTTAACTTCAGAGCTCAACGGTGAGAAGCAGAGCGCTAATAGCACGCGCCACCCGTACTTCCCAAGTAGGAAGACTGGGAAATTGGTAATTAGGGAAAAATAGCCAAAGTTTGTTATATCGACATGCTGGGATTTATCTGGTAAATGGTGATGTTTGATATTATCCCAAGCCCGCCCATAGTATTAGGTTGGCACGGCGCGAAATAAAGAATTGGGAGCCCTCCTTACAAAAATTTCATATGCTATTTTACAGGTGTATCATGTATTTCATAAATAAAAATATTCTAGTTTCACATGTTAAATCAGGGGCCCCATTTCCTAATGGGCTCTGGTTAAACTGTCCGAGTTGCACAACCCATCTGGGCGGACATGAAGTATCTAGAGAACACGGAAGTATCCACAAATGTTTAAAGTGCCTACAGTATGTAATGAAAAATTCAGTTGTAAAATAACTCTTTTGTTTGAAAGAACTCTTGAAACCATTTACAACTTTTTCGTATCTCATTTCACTCTTGAAATATTAACATTTGCTTAATGTGTAAATGTGATACTTATGACGTCACACTGCATAATAACTTATTGAAAACGCTTATATAGCCTTGAGATTATGTAATGAAATCAGTTGAAATGCAGGTGCATGTGCGTGGATGAATCCAATGATATCAAATACGCAAATCATCAAACGATTCCATGTGATAATGGTAAAGATATGCAGAATTTAAAAAAAAGTCATTATGCATTGTGATGTCCATAAGTATGATCATTTACATATTAAACAAATCTTAATATCTCGAGAGTGAAGTGAGATATGAATAGTTAGTCTTTATAGTTTCAAGAGTTCTTTCAAACAAAAGAGTTATTTTACAACTGAATTTTTCATTGCATAGGCACTTTAAAGTGCATATAAACCCTGCACAGTTTTTAGATTTCTGTATAGAGGACGCCAAATTAAACGTTGCTATTTGCAAGAAAAAACTGACAGACGAAAAAAGCCATGGTTATATAATAAAGGTATTAGAGCTGGGCCCATTGGGCTCAATTCATAATCGATTAATCGTTCTCAACAATCGATTAATCGTTTGCGTAAATTGAGTAGCAATTCGCCACTTCAAGCTGAAACACGTGACGTGTAGTGTAATTCGACACCAAAAATGCGCCGGACAAGAAATGGTTCGAATATCAGAGGCTAAATATCGGAGTGAACAGTTTCTTTCGGATGTGGATAATATTGTTCAATAAGTATTCTGTCGTCTATGTAACCATGTAGAAGCCATCAAACGTTTATATTAAGGATATAGGAGTTGATTTGGTGTTTTTACATGTGTCATACTCTGAAGTATGAACTTTACGCCGCTGATGCGTAGACGGTAGTGGCGCCTGGTGAGATGCTCGGGAAGTTAAGATTGGTAGTGTTACCATGATATCGGATTCTTGTATTGAAAATAGTGCATTTTACTGTTGTCTTACATCACTCCGAGACATATCGATCACATTGACAAGTCGCTATAGTGAAGTGACAGACAATAACCGAACATTCCGAGCATTTATAAAATAACTTAAAACGAAGGAAGTTGCTCGCTAAAAACAAACCTATAGCGAAGTCGTGGGTGCGCTCCCAACACTCTTATATTAACTATGGACAGTGACAGTACCCGATCAGCGCGAATATTTTGGTTCACTTTTGTGAGATTCTTTCTTTTCAGCTCAAATCTTGTATGGAGGAAGTCAGAAGTATATTTAATTTAGTTTATACAAAATATAGTTTTGGCTGTTTTGTTGTTCATATGCGTTCAAGTTTATTACTAATCTTGTTTGACTCACTTTTTTTCACTCACTTTGGTTTGCTCTTTGAATAAATAATATACTTAATTATCACTTTGGCGTAATACATGACGTTTCCTATCAGATATTTCTAGGCGGTGGTAACAATGTTCTGCGTGTGAACAGTGAAAGACGCGCGTTGCAACAGAAAAACACAGCTCACAAACGACAAACGTCGCTACCGCGCTTTCAGGTGCGACTCACTCGTTGATATGAGAAGCAAGGATTTATTCATTTCTGCTATATTCATAATTATGATCCACTTGTTGTTATATTATGTAATTGTATTAAGTAACCAATATGAAATAGCATTCGGAAAATAATTCAGAAATAGGCAAGCTATTGTTAATTGCAGTCTTAGAAACGCTAGAGAAAACCACTTGACAACAATTAGGACACTTCGACTCAACCAGAAAATTGAGCAAAATCAGGCGCGCAATAGCTCTTGAATCAAGCACAGTAACACTATGAACTCTAGGACTACGTAAACAAACAAGCTTAAAAAAGCTTGCTCTTTCGTGCCTATTAAAAAATTAGGAACAGCGTAATGTAAATAAGCAATATTGTTGTTTTCGATGATCCGATTGTTACTAATGATAATCGATTGTCTGTATCGTAACCGATTAATCGATTGATCGATTAATCGGGCCCAGCTCTAAAAGGTATATCAATCTTTTGCATGCTCACAAGGGGTAACGAGTAAGCAGAATCCTACCGGTGACTTGTGCCTTTCGAGAGGTGAGTCAGTATCCCTTGGATCATCTGGGTAATGGTTATCCCACATATTATCTAAAAAAAGAGAATTGAAAAAGAAAGTGAAAAAAACAAGCTAGTCGAAAATTTCATCTTCATGGAGTTTTTCGCTGTCAAAGTTAACGGATGTGATGTCACAAGAGGCATTCCAAACCAGTTTTCTTTTGTTACTTGCCACAAAAATGCCTCTTGTGACATCACATCCGATAACTTTAACAGCAAAAAAGTCCGTGAAGATAACATTTTTGCCCAAATATTACGAATATGTAAAATCCCCAAACGTGAGTAGTACTTTATCGGATTTAAAACACGAGGAAATAGCCGAGTGTCTTAGACCCAATAAAGCACGTACACTGCTAGTTGGATCGTGACTTTTAAGTAATCTTCCAAAGGCTGATAATAATGGCGGCGAAGTATAATCATTATCTGACCTGGTACTGAATGTGAGCTCGGTAAGACAGACATAGCTGGAGGAAGAGGATCATCAAATGGAACATCTGCAGGGTCGTCTAGATCAAGCTGGTCGTCTAGATCAAGCTGGTCGTCAGGAGGGTAGGCTGGAAGACTCCGTGAAGGATCCGCAGTGGACCGTGGGCGGTATGGGGGAGGGGCTCCACCTACCATAATAACGCAACAAATGATAAAGTCAAAAGAGAACAGTGTCACGGATACAATAAAACAAGAAAGACAGTAGACTACCAAAATAAGACACTGATGACGTCGAGTTGTTTTATTGCTTCATTTTAACAGTTTACTATTTTTCTTCTTTTGAGAAAGACTGGATAGAAAACTAAGATCACGTGTGACGTTTCCAGCGTGATGATTGGTTAAGGCAAAAGTTGATCGCGTTTGGTCGCGTGAAAACCTAGTTGAAATTCGTGACGTCACAAAATCTCCATAAATCGCAACTTTTAGCACCAGAAATATAACAATGCCACTTTACGATGGAATATCCGACTATCATTACTCATTTTAAGCGAAAAGTTCCAGCTTTATAAGGTGAAAAATGCGTCGAAAATTTCAACTAAAACAACGTAGTGTTTGCGATGCCTGTTTCTTCACAAAACGACACAGCTGAAACAAAAACGAACAAGGCTTAGGCAGGTTTGTGAGACAATGAAACTTTTTGGAATCTCAATATAGCTACCTGAATACAAAATATGGAGTAGTCGGCAAAAGAGAAACTCAGCCAAATCTGCATACTCGTGACATCTTCGTGATATCACGAATTTCAACAAGGTTAGTTTGCTGACGTTAGCTAGTTTCCTATCCAGTCTTTTTATTATCCATGATTACACTACCTCTATACAGCACTCTAGTTTTACATCACGGATACATTCACCATGACTGTAACGGCATCGCAAAAACCTAGATCATTAACTATACTCAACTGTGAACTGTTTTAAATTTTGATGTAAAAACGAAGTAAAATACGGAAAAGTTTTAAACGGTGTTACTCTATTATTTTACGAGTTCTCGTAAAAACAGACAACGAATTATTTCTCCTACACCATCTTTAATACTATAAATCCACAAAATCCCTGTTTCCAGAAGAAATATTATCACTCGCTCCTTGGCCGGCCATGTTGTTCAAAATTTCAGCTCACGCGTGCGCAGTGGCCGCAGTAGCATGTTAACATAAAAACCGGGGGATACAACTTATATTCCAGACATATTATGAAATATTCAAGATATCGAAATCTAACTGCATTACAACTTGATGCAGGTAAAAACCCCATTGATAACTCACTTAACGGTCTGCCCTCATTGTCCAGGAACTTCAGATTCACCTTTCCACTCACAAATTAAGTAAATTAAAGTACCAAATAATGTCGCCACCCCCCGGATGTTAACACTATCGGTCACTGACTGACTGACTGACTTTATATATATATCGTGTGAATTTTCGCCACTCATCACAATACTGCAAAGTTAAAAAAACTTTGCACTAAAAACGAAAGTCTATAATAGTTTACTTACGGCTATTTGTTGCAGGACGGTTTCTGTTTCCCTTTTTCACCGGGGCATAAATGTCATTAGGATTTGGGCGTGGTGGATCTCGCCGACCATCAACATTGTTTCGTGAATTGTTTTCAACGACGTCTTCAGGACGTGCATAACCAGGTTCAGAAGAAAGTTCTTCATCTGATGGCAAAGGCCTCTGTGAACTTGTGTTATATGGGGAGATTTCTTCTTCGCTGCTAGAAGGCTCATGTTGTTTTTCATATTTACTGTCCTTACCAAATCTATACGGTTGATAAGCTTGGCTGTTTTCCGCAGGATTTACGCTACGCCGGGCGGTATTGTCCGTTGAAAATGTGTTCAGATCATCAGGTCCAGGCAAGTAGTAGCTATCTATGAGTGAATATTAAATAAAACTGTGAGCACGAAATAGATCAAGTAAGAGATAAATCCCAAGAACCAGGGATGTATGCTATATAAAGACCCGAGGACGGTCCGAGGGCTTTATATACTGTAGCATACATCCCGACGTTCGAGGGATTTATTATAAGTAATACAATGGTTTTTAAGAATATAGTGATTAAATCTCCCGCAAACCGAGGAATGTTTGTGAAAGTCCCGAGGGAAAGCATGAGGGCGAAGCCCGAAGGCGTCCCGAGGGACTTTCACAAACATTCCGCGGTTTGCGGGAGAAATGATCACTATA
>JAYKKM010000090.1:2152500-2182500 GCA_035772405.1 Chrysogorgia sp. JL179-B06
CATATCTCACGTCGTTCTTGATATATTTAGACTTTTGTGATATGCAAATGAGTAACCATCGACGTCACAAGGTTTTTACACGTTTTTAGTATAGTAAAATCAGGTATATCTTTGAGATTATTCGACAAAATCACTTGAAACTTTGCACATTACGACACTTCGTGAAACTTAACATCGTCATCATTACACTAAAATAGCGATGCCAAATTAATTTACTATATTTCTAATTACTTAATTTTCTGAAAATTTGCCAACCTCGTGACGTCGTGGTTATATTTGCATATCACATAAGTCAAGAAAGACGTGAGATATGAAAGAGCTCTAAATTACAATTCCTCGTTATTTTAGGAGTTAGTTCAAATACCTAAAATTTAATTTTCGTTTCATAAACACTTTAAAGTGCATATGTAGATTCAAGTGTATATGTAGATCCAGTTTAAAGTGTGTCTATGGCCACAAATACGATATTACTGATATAGATTCTACAAGAAGTGAATAGTTGAATGCCAAAATTTTGTTTCATGATTTCATGAAAACGTTATTTCTCGCGTACAAGAGCAGATACCGTAAAACTATTGACATTTATAAACATACTATGCCTTATATTTATAAGTGATTTCATTTTTGGCTGCAGTTTCCCTTTAGAGGATGCGAAAAGAGCTGATAACTTGACTATTTTACATGATTATTTTTGATTATTTTACTTCATTATTTTAAGTTATTTTACAGTATTCGATTTGGTCCGTTATTTCCCGAAATATATCTATCTAAACATAGCCAATTGAATGAAAAAGCCGCACAGAATTACAAAAAAATATATCCGGCATTACTACCAAAAACACACAAGAATGAAAGCTCGCAGTTTTTAAAGCATTGAAAACATTCTCGCCAATTTCTGGCGGGGAGTCCAAAATTGGGCTTTTTGGAAGAAAATATCTCCGGAACTAACTGGACTAAATCAAAAACTGTAAAGTAGCTCTTTTCACATCCTCTATACAAACAACTAAAAACTGTGGAGGGTTTATATGCACTTTAAGCAGGTATATCCAGCTCTCTGAATAATGACTCGTCAGCACTTTTCCTACAATTTCTAACTTATAGAATATAGATGAACTTATAGTAAGTAACAAACGCATGACGACATCTCGCGTGAGGCTGGTTGCCGTGGGTATTTTAAAGGTATTCTAGCCCCCAATCACTTACCTCTCTTGGGCTTTTGGCGTCTTCGTATAAGACACAAGAATAGGATAAGAATGACAATCAGAAGAAATCCGCCTATTCCCGCAATAATTGCGATAATCTCTGTCCGGGTTAAACCATCGCTGGATCTCTCACCCGGCTTAGGATCCCACACCCCAACTATATAAAAATACAAAATACACAGCTATAGATAACATTACAAATTATTTATACATGTACGCTATAGCAAACAGACAACTAACAATTGGCTAGCAACACCAGTTGTAAAATATATTATGCAATGTTTAAAACACGCTCGTGTTTTAAAAAAGTTGTATCTAAATAACCATGTTTACCAACTACAGTATTTTAGTGATTCAAGCCATTAGAAAATCGAACAACGAGAAATCGAACTCTAAGAAAATCGAACTGCGAGAAAATCGAACGCAAATGTTATGTAAATTAGGATGATTTTTTATCAGATTTAAAACCTCCGTTATGCCACTAATTTCCATTGTCTTTTCCTCGTGAATTATTAATGAGTTTTTGAAGATGCATGGCCGCCATTAACGGATTGTCGCCATTTGACCTTATTATTTAAGAAATAAAAAAGGTGTCGCGTGTGATCATCGAGTTATAATGGCAGAGATGCGTGTAAAACACGAGGAGATAGCCGAGTGTTTCGGTAGCTTCTCGAGTGCCATTATAAGGCGACAATCACACAACGACAAAGTTTTTTATTTCTTTTATAAAATAACATCATTAAATTAACAATAAAGCCATGAAAAATGCAAATTTACCTGTGGCGTTGCTATGTGCGTTGCTAGGAAGCCTTTGCGGAAAACACGTTGGCGATTTTAGCGATCAAAATGCACTCAACGAGTTAAAACATTCTGTTGTGTTAGTACCTTGATTAGCCTTGTATCCAGGTATTCTTTGACTTCCTTTTGTGATTTAAACTACTTAAAATCCGTCAAAAAACGACAAAATCTACGCGAGGAACACATCAACTTATGCTTTATTGAGTTATAACGACACGGTTTTTGAGCTCAGTAACCAATCAGACAGCGTGTTGTCGCTCATTTTCCTCCGGTTATTTTATAATTAGCTTTAAATAAAGTGAGTGTACTTATTTGGTTTTGTAATTTTTCATCGCAGTAGCCCTTTAAAGAACTACAATCAGTGACAAAAGTGTTAGAAAACATTTCTCCTTCTTACTATTCCCACGCCCCCATCTTGTGACTATGTAGACACTCTGTCGTCAGTCCGTGCTATTGAACAGGGAGAGGGAAATAGAATTAATTTTTAAAAGACATGTAATTCAAGCAACTCAATGTTATAATTACAACGTGTCCCTGCACCAAGATCTTTTGTCACTAATTGTAATTTGATTTTCAAATAGCAGAAGAAAAACAAAACAGATACATACACAACAATTACTAATCTGTAATTCAACCACTCAAAATAATGTACAGTATAGATTGGTAATCAGAGCATACAAGCCAAACTCAAACATACAAACAAAAAAGGCTAGACATTATTGTGTCTATAATTTACACTTCATACCTTCACCTCCACGTGTTATTTGCTTCTTATCTCCAACATACCACAATACTTGGAACTCGTAAAATTTATCAGGATCAAGATCTTCAATAACATACGACCCTTTCAACAAATCAGCGCTGGTGAGAGTACGGTATTCCCAAGCGATTTTCTCTTTTTCCCGAAATTGAATAGTTGCTCTGGTTAAATTTGTTTCCGCATATATCACAAACGAAACCCTAACAATCTTCCCTTCATCAAATCTTTCCACAGATGCTATTAAAACAACGAACAAAAAAATTCCAAGTTAGCAAACTATAAATCAAGGCGTTGACACAAACTCCTACAGTAAAATTCTTTTTTTGTAATAAATAAGCTCCATTAAAAAATGTTTTTATATTCTTTTCATTCCTAGCCTTATAAATACACGGATTACAACTGAACGCGCTGATTGTATTGTGGGATGCTTGGAAGAGAGTATAATTCACGGTTGGCGCTCTTAAGCCCGGCGCACACTAGTTCAAGTTGCACGCACAGATGTCATTCGTGACCAATTGCGTGCGACGAAAATCCTAGTGTGCGGGGAAAATATACAGGATTTTTGTCACTCGTGTCGTGAACAAATATCAAACATGTTTGATATTTTCTGTCATTCGTGACAAAAATTCCTAGTGTGCGGCAAAAACCTAACTCGCAACTCTTCGCAGCAAAGAAGTGCGCATGCGTGTTATTCCCCAAAACATCATGGCGGATAGTGAACAAGATGATTTGTCAGACGACGAAGATATCTTGCTATTTCTTTTATAAGATCATTATAGAATCTATATACCAGTAAATCAGTATTTAGGTTATACGATGTTTTCACGGATGTAAATTGATTGCGCACCAATTGTTGAGAACAATGAAACAAAATAATCAAAAAAGCAAGAACGCAATTTTTACTAACTACCGGATGTTTGAAAATGATGAAAATGCGAATTTTTCGCTGGTGAAAATGCGAATTTTTCGCTTCCCATTTCGGCAAATCTGCACGATAAATCTCCTTGCCACACGAAATCAAGACTGAACTTATCAACAAATGTTTATTGATTGTATTGTCATTGTACACTGACCTAGACAAGTTGATATCTTCACGAAGATCGTAAAGGCAGATTTCCATTTAGTACTTTTTCTCGCGCAATCGACTTTTTGCGATAGTTTCTCCAATAAAGCACTCGTAGTGCCAAACATGACTGATTTGAATAAATGTATATTAAGAAATCTTCATAACTACGCTTGCGTGACAGAAATAGCGATCGGAAAAAGTCGATCGCACGACAAAAAGCATTGAATGGAATTGCTCCTTTATGTCGGTTTTGCACAAGGCACATTTTTTTCGCGCGAACCGACAGTTTTATTGTGAAAATTGATTAGTTCCAGCTTAGCATTCATAAGTTCGCTTCGCGCAAACATATTCGCCTATAGTGAAAAACCGGCTTGATGCTATACGACCTTAAAAATGTTTGAGTTTTCCGTTCACCTAAGAGTGATAAACTGAATAGTCGAGCGCTTAAAACATGAGCCTCTGGCTCGGATAAATAGGGTAACCTTACCCTGCGTGATCGACTCTAACTAAATCATACTCATGCTACCTTCAGTGACATTATTTGCGCGAGTTTGTTCGAGCCTTTTGATTAACATGATTTATTTGACCGTGAGCGAGGAAGCAGTTTGGTTAGGGTTTTGGCTACAAAATTCCCATGCTCCATCAAGATATCTTATACGAGCTATATTAAGCTATTAGAGCCATTGTTTCGTGGGCGTTGAAGCAAATTGGAAATTTAAGAGACGTTTACGTTTTTTGAATTTCGGTAGCTCACTTTCTTTGAAGCTTTCTCGATGATTAACCGCGCTATCCCTTCCAGGATAATCAAAATGCGTTACCATCTTATAGAACTGCTCAAATAAAATATGAAAATTGTGATAAATGTACACCGTGATGCTTTATTGCTAGTTGACATTATTTTTTACATACTATACTTGTATATGCCAAATTTCTTACAAGAACTTACCTTGCCCGTAGAAAGCTGAAAAATAAAAGAGAAACAATGAAAATTAGAAGTCAGACTTTTAAAGACACTTTTACATACTTTTATTGTACCGGTAGGCATGAAAGTAGAGCGTTTCGAGCGAAACATAAATTTTCAGAGAGTGAACGAAAGGGAAATAAAAACAAATAAAAAACTTTCACAAATTGGCCGATAACGATAAACTATATATAACAATAACTAATAAGGAATTCCAATGAAACTTGAACGATGTTCTTCAGTTTGGTGGTCTGTATCCACATGCAAAGTTTCAAGTGATTTTGTTTGTTAATTTCGAAGATATGTCCGACTTTAAGACTTGCTACCACCTTATTAGCATATTACAAAAAGACCAAATAACTCAAAAACGAATATCAATATTGAAAAAGGGTTAACACATAATTTGTAAACACCCTTTCAAACAAAACAAAGATAATTTTCGGGGTTAGGTGCACTTTAATTTCCGTTTCATATATAGGCCCTTGAATAAAGAAAAGATTAAATAAGCTAAAATCGTTAAAATTTAAAATCAATAGATCGACGCTCGCCTGTTTATACAAAAGTTTGATACGACCAATAATGGAGTACGGAGACGTAATATGGGAAAATTGTACTACCGGGAATAGTCAGCTACTTGAAAGCGTTCAATATGAAGCATCCAGGGTTGTCACAGGGGCAATAAGGGGTACCAGTGCAAATAGACTACGTGAGGAACTTGCCTGGCAGGACCTGAACACCAGAAGAAAAATCCATAAATTAATTTACTTTTACAAGATAGCTATAATAAGATAGCTCCCATGTATCTAGTTGAACTTCTACCGAATTTGGTAAGAGAGCGCTCGCATATTGCTTTAAGGTCTGGCCCAAATGTCAGTTCATTTGCATGCAGAACAGAGAAATTTAGGTCTTCATTTTTTCCTTCTACAGTTAGTTTATGGAACACTCTCGAATGAGATATTAGAAACTCGATTTCACTTCCAGCTTTCAAAGTAAAAGTGAATACTATTTTTCTCTCTCGTTAAGCTATAATAAGTTATTTGATTTTTCTCTGTCTAGAAGAGCCTCAGTCTTACATGCCAGATTAAGACTGGGATTTTGTGCTCTCAATGATCTTTATGTTTCTGTGGACTTGAAAAGGAAACTGTAAAACATTTCTTTTTATCATGTCCTCGTTTTGATGCACATCGTTTTGTTCTTCTTACCTCTGCTGCACGTTTATGTGGTCAGACATGGTTAGCGAGTGGCGAAAAAGAAAAACTCAGATATATACTATTTGGCTCTGAAGCATTGAGCGGCCGATGTTTATGGCAGTTACATGAAAATGAATGAATAGAATATATAATACATACTTTGTTTGGAAGTTGTAGAAACGGTACAAACAAATTATTATAACTTTGAGCAAGTTAACTTTGATAAAACATTGATGTTTTATTAATCAATGTTTTATCCTGGGTTAAAGATGCTGATTAAATATTAATTTCGTTTGAATTTTCTTCATGAATTATTAATGAATTTTACAAGTTACAGTATGAAGAAATTCTAATTGGTTTCGTATTGTTCAACAATTTATATTGAATACTGATCGCTTCTTCCTAGCCAATGTTTAGCCTTTATATATATTTTGTTTGTTATGTTATATGCGTTCCTGTTTGTGTCATTTTAAGAAAATAACGTAAAATGTAATGGATTATTTATGTATAATGTTATAATAATGTAAAATGTAATGTATATGTGAGCCCCCTAGATAAGCAAGTTTGCTTTTGGGGTAAACAGGTCGAAATAAATTTTCGATAAAAAAAAGAAAACGTAGCCCTAATTTCAAAGTTTACATATAACAATTAGTCACCGAAGTCGAGGTAATTATCGGTGAATATTTACCGAGCCGCGAAGCAGCGAGGTAAATATTCACGATAATCACCGAGACTGAGGTGACTAATTGTTTTAGTAGAAATTCACAGATGACTATCAGAGAGAAACAACTGGAAGAAAGTAAGGGGAAATGTTTTAATTATTTTATTTGTTATTTCCGGAAGTCGCATATCGTGAGATCACATGATTTTACGTAATCAACATTCAACAACATATTAAAACGAACACTGCATATACGAACATGATCTTGCAAGTGGAGACAAAAAGCGATTTTGCTGTCAGATCAAGCAGAACTATTAGAGTGGAAGACTGAGTTAAAGACTGGGTCAACATAAAGAGCAACTGCTGAAAGATCCAGACGGAACTGGTTTTTGCTTGTTAATGTAATAATGTTAGTAAAAAGCCGGCTTCACTTTTGTCCAGCTCAAAGTACCTCGTCAATCAGGTGAAGCAATGACTTCTTCAGCAGACTTTGGTTTAATTCTCTTCCTCGATATCCAACGTAGATGGAAATACAGAACCATGCTGTTTTGAGTAAAAATCGGGGATAATTCTGTCTACCAGCATTCTGTCTCGTACAATGTTTCTGTCACAGATAACATTTGTTTGTTGTACGGAGGATGACGGTCAAGACTGCAGCTCGGATCATGCTCGGATTGACAACAAACTTGTTTTTTTGTAAAAACTACCGTCTTTTTTCGGGCAGAGACGTAAAATATTGAAAAGCATTTGTTTACCTCTTCAACAACCATGCTAATAAGCTTTCAAATGTTGTCTTAAATGTTTGTTGTTCAAACTATTCTGTTAAATAAAGGTTTTTTCGCAAAATTCCTTGTTGTTTTGATCGTGTCGCCGTTTGCCGTCGACACCACCAACAAGAGTTCAGCTATGAAATTAGGAAAATTCTTATATCTTACGTCGAAAATGTTTAACTCTACATTGAGTTGCTTCTTTAGTTTATTTTTGAATAGCATTTTCTTTAATTTTATTCACTTTTTCGTAGGTAATATCGATAAATCGAGAAGCCGCCATTTTTAAATCGCTGAAAATGTTATAGTCACCTCGCGCGAGGTGACTATAACAAAATAGGTCGTCCATCTCGACCAATCACGGCACGAGAAACTCTATAGTCACCTGTCAATTTCTACTAAAGAGTAATAGAAAAATTGGAAGTTGGGGAGAATTGTAAATTGAAATAGCTGAAATTAAGAAACCTTGTACGTGTTGTTAAAAGGTACAGGTATACATGTACTGTATATTGAAATCGAGAAAATTCAAAAATTGAAAAGTAAACTAATCAACTCACCTTCAGTTTTAACATGTATTGAATTACTATTGTTGCTTGGTCCTGCGTTGTTGTGAGCCCGCACAAAGAACTCGTAATCCTGATTAGCAACCAGGTCATCTGTAATGGTATAGCAGTTGCACTTTTGACGGATTTCCCCTGTAGTTGTAAATCTCTCCGCAGGTTTACCATAAGAAATCTTGTACCACACAGGTTGTCCCCCATCGTATCCAGGCGTCCACTTCACATATGCTCTTACAATTGAAAGCTCATTCGGCTCTGAGTAAATGGATGTTGTTACGTCGTCTAATACAGGAGCTACTGGTGTACCTGTAGACAAATAGAAAAATATAGTTATAAGGCTTTTGTTTGAATATCACACCGGGACCTTTACACTCAGCTATTTTTGTGAAAAGCATACTACCTTGTTGGGAATAACTAATTTTACACTAGTTGCAGTGTAATACTCTTCCAACAGGACGTAAATAATGAAGAATCAGGGGGTGTTTACATGGATGTAAAGTTGTCTCAGGTAGGAGGGTCACCCTGTCCCGGAGAAAACTTTGTCGTGCGTTTATACGAAGAAAACTTGTCCCTGCTAGCAGGGAGACCTTTGATTGCCTCAAGGGCGAACCAACAAACGTTGGTTTGAAGCGTTCAAATGTTGAAGCGAATGTTGAAGCGTTCCAAATGTTGAAGCGTTCCCACGGAGTTGTCTCGGGTAGGCGAGTCAAAATGTTTTGATGAGGAAAAGTTACCTCGTCCCCCAGGGTGACCCTACCTCGCAGAAAGTGTCCCTACCCCCAGGGTGACCCTACCCCCGAGACAAGTGTGAAAATTCGCCGTCGGGGCTAAATAAAATGAACGTAAAGTTGGCTCACCCAGGGCCTACCAAGGATAACTTTCTTCCATATAAACACCCCCTTTGACTGTTCACTTAAGATCTCTTGATTTTTGGGATTTGCTTCTTGTAAGATTTATAAAACGAACCATGACTAACGTTTTTAACAAATTATAATAATGGTGACACACATACATTGATACATGTACAGTATTACAACCAAATGAAATGCACCTACTATGGTACAGAGGATTTCACCGTCACAGATTTGCAATCTTCGGAATTGATATAGAGGAAATACCCAACCAAACGTTCTTAAAGTGCCTATGCGGAGTTTGGGGATTTTTCGTATTCGTAATCTTTGGGTTCTACCAAGAAGAAATATAATATACATCTTGTTGTTCGAAAATTTCATCTTCATGCCTTTTCCCTGCTAAAGTTGATTTACTATTCACAGGAAATGACGTCAAAGCAGGGACACGCGAAATCATTGCACACGAATTCGACAGTGCAATACAAAGAAAGTTTGGCTCTGAACTTTAAACACACCAGTTTAGACAAAATTCCTCAATTTTCAAACTTTCATTGTATTTCACTGCTGAATCAATGTGCAATGTTTTTGCGCGTTCCTGCTTCACGTCATTTCCTGTGAATAGTAGGGGTAAAAAGTATGAAGATGAAATCGCACGATATTTTACAATTCGATATTTTACAATTCTTCTTAAGAGATTCCAAAGATCACAAACATGTAAAATCCCCAACTTTAACCAAATCTACTTTGTAAATATATATATATATATATATTCGTGTCACGTGCGATGTTACAATATTTCAATTACATGTAAGTTGCATGTTTCAGTATTTCAATCAAGAGATGTACGTTGTGGCATGTAACAAGGCCTTTGGGTCGTCTTGAAAAAACATTGATCTAGGAAAAGATATAATAATAAACCAACCACGACATAGAGCATAGTCAATAGAGGTATGGTCTGGAAACGCGGCCAAAGTCTTTGTTCTATGTTTTTGTTCACGTTTATATAAATTTATGCACTTTCACACTTGCTGAACACATTGTATTTTCTGTATAACGAAGCAAGCAGCCAATGGCAGCATTTGGGTTTAGTCACTCAACTGTGCTGTATAAATATTAATGAACGTAAAACAAAAGACTTGTGCACTTTCAGGGCATCCTCAACATAAATCGCAGCTTGTTGGTAGGCGCTTTGAAGTTCGACGCGTTTCCAGACCATACTGTACCTTTATTGACTATGCATAGAGTAACAAGTTAAATTCACCGCACCTTTAGGACGTATTTCATACAATTGCGATGCGTTTCCGCGGTTGTTAATAGCAAAGCACCAATATTTTGCTCCAATTCTTGCTTTTACTTTCATTACAATAACATTGTAATCTATTTTTTTAATTTCAATAACACCTACATCAGTTTCATTTATTGGTTGTCTCGAAGTAAAGTGAAGCCAAGTTAAATTAGCCAAAGGCAATGCATCGGCTTTACACGTCAGATGAACTACTTCTCCAGTCTCTGCTCCTTTTATTGTATAAGCAGCTGTATTGGTCACAATCACTGGACGAACTATAGAAAAAGAAAGAATGTTAAAGTGCCTATGTAATGAAAAAATCAGTTGTAAAATAACTCTTTTATTTGAAAGAACTCTTGAAACTATAAAGACTAACCATTTGCAACTTTTTCATATCTCACTTCACTCTTGAGATATTAAGATTTGTTTAATATCAAATATGTAAATGGTCATACTTATGACACTGCTTATAAAATGACCGGAAGTAAATGAGCGAGAACACGCTATCTGATTGGCGACTGAGCTCAAAAACCGTGCATTTATAACTCAATAAAACATAAGCTGACGTGATTCCTCGCGTAGTTTTTGACGGATTTTAAGTAGTTTAAATCACAAAAGGAAGTCAAAGAATACCTACTAACACAACAGAATGTTTTAACTGCAACGTTGAGTGCATTTTCATCGCTAAAATCGCCAACGTGTTTTCAACAAGGCTTCCTAGCAACCCCTCTAATAACAGGTAAATCTACATTTTTCATGGCTTTATTGTTAATTCAATGGTGTTCTTTTATAAAAGAAATAAAAAACTTTGTCTTGTGTGGTTATCGAGTTATAATGGCACTCGAGAAGCTAGTAAAACACTCGGCTATCGCCTCGTGTTTTACACGCATCTCTCGTGCCATTATAACTCGATAATCACACGCGACACATTTTTTATTTCTTAAATAATAACTTATTCAAGGCGCTTATATATCCTTGAGATTATGTAATGAAATCACTTGAAATGCCGGTGTCATGTGCATGGATGTATCCAATAATTAATGGTTAGTCTTTATAGTTTCAAGAGTTCTTTCAAACAAAAGAGTTATTTTACAACTGAATTTTTCATTACATAGGCACTTTAAATATTTAATAAATAGATTAATTTGTTAAAACATCAGCAACCCACTCATCCATGCAAAACCCATCCATCGACCAACTGACCGAGCCACTAAAACGCCATCTTGTCCCAACCATATGTCTAGTACAGTACAATTTGTCAAGGAAATGCAAGGAATACTTACAATAAATAGTAACCTGACTCTCTGCAGTAGCATTTGGTTCAATTCCATTGGATGCTGTACAAGTATATTTTCCTCTATCTGAGTACTTTACGTAATCTATACTTAACCATTCTGTTGTTGCCCGAAGGAGGATACCATTAAGACTCCATTGAATCAATGGCTTAGGAACACCAGATGCATTGCAAAACAGTAGAAGCCTATCAGATTCATTGAGGGAAATCCTGGGTTCTGGAGGAATAATTATCTGAGGTGGAACTAAACAACAACAGTAATACAATTATTAATGTATAGATATTCTAAATCTTGTCACACAGCCTTACATTCGTTGGCTTGAAGTGCCAAAACACAGTACAGTATATACATTACACACGAGTTTCATGGGTTAGCGTAATTATTTTTGTGGTAATAATTGGGGCACAATGGAATAGATAATTAAAGACTTATGATTTATATATATATATATATATATATATATATATGGTCAAATATATATATATGCCATATGGTCAAATATATGTATATGAAAATTTGACTGCTCCAACCGGGAATCGAACCCGAGGTCTCCGAATCAACGCATCGGCGCTCTAACCACTGAGCTATTGAGACACGGTCAGAACAGTCAAACATCATATACATATTTATACATCGCCCCGACTCTCAAATCTCTAAGGAAGACATCTCATCTTCGACGAAGTAGAGCGAAGCCTCTCGCAGGACTTCCTCAAGTAGCGAGCTTATCACCGGCTCTTGTATACAGGAGGCTTTACAACAATTTTCTTTGGATGAAAAGAGGATTTATTGTCATTGGCGCTTTTGATCCATACGTTGATGTTAGTTAGTCGTCGGATGATTGCCTTAGGCATGAAACACAGTGTTACGGCATCTGTAAAAGTTTATATATATATATATATATGTATATAGATTTTCGCTTACCTCAAAACTGGTCTGCTACAACTTGTTTCATCTGTAAAAGAATCTTCAGGTCACTGCCTGAAGATTCTTTTACAGATGAAACAAGTTGTAGCAGACCAGTTTTGAGGTAAGCGAAAATCTATTATTTGCTCTAACTATATGTTGTTGAGCACTCTTTGCATTTCGTAGACCAAAACCTACACGTATATATGTATATATATATATATATATATATATATATATATATATATATATATATATATATATATATATATATATATATATATATATATATATATATATATATATATATATATATATATATATATATATATATATATATATATATATATATATATATATATATATATATATATATATATATATATATATATATATATATACTGTATATGTCGGATCAATATTGTTGGCCTAGTCTTTTCCATCCATGCCACGAGTGTAATGTCATGGTCAACTGAATCACAGTTTTAAATTACAATTGGTCGTCTTACCTTGAACAAACAAGTTAATATATTGTTTTTTCCCTTCTCCAAGAGAACTATGGCCAGAACAGGACAAACGCCCTCCTTCATTTGGTTTAATGCTAGGAAACAACAATCTTCCAGATGTTTTGTTCTGTATCACTGAACCATTTTCCCATCTCCAGATATGGTACGTTGTTATAGGATTGCCGACAGCCTTACAGTTCAATTCAACACGTTCGCTCTCGCGGACCTCACGATTTCTGAACTCATTTATATTTTTCACTTCAGGAAGGTCTAAAATTTTTAGATATAATTATAATCAACACATACACAAATATCGCAAACCTCCTCAAACCTTTTAAAGTAAATATAGGATTTATGTCAGGAAATATATAACTGGATTGCAGATAGATCCAGAAAGGTGAGGCGGAAGGTTATACCAAGAAGGGACAATTTTTCTACCTAAAACAATGTCTCTGTAAGGTCAAGAAATGTTGACTGAGAAATTTGGTCTGTATAATAATAATAATAATAATCTTTAATAGTAGATATTATACATATCAGATGTTACATGAGTGAGAATAATAAAATACATGAATATAATAATTTTAAAACAAGAATAAATTATACTTAAAAATCAGCCTATTTACATAAACACTTTAATTTTGTATGTTTGTACTTGTTTTAATCAGCTATCTCTCAACTCTTTTTCATTATTTTTTGGTTATCCAAACTCTCGGGTATAACTCTGTTTGTTCACCCATGCTAAATTTGACCGTGGGACGTAAGTATTTTTTTTGTATGGGATATTGGATTAGGACCAAGTCTTTTTAGATATAATTATAACCAACACATGAACTCAAACCTCCTTAAAGTGAATATAGGATTTATGTCAGGAAATATATAACTGGATTGCAGATAGAGCCAGAAAGGTGAGGTGGAAGGTTATACCAAGAAGGGACAATTTTTCTACCTAAAATAATGTCTCTGCAGTAAGGTCAAGAAGTGTTGACCTCAGAAATTTGGTCTGTATACTTTGTACTTCTTTTAATCAACTATCTCAACTCTTGTTGATTATGTTTAGGTTATCCAAACTCTCCGAGTATAATTCTGCTTATTCACCTATGCTAAATTTGACCGTAAAACGTAATTATTTGTTTTGTATGGGATATCGGACTATAGGACCAAGTCGCTCACACAAAGCTCCTGTATACCCACAATAAGGGATGCACAATTCAGTTACAGGTCAGTGACACAGTGTTAAGAAGACATGTTTGTTTGCCTGCGTAATGAACATTCATACGCTCAAATCAGCCTGCGCTGAAGATATTGAGCAGGAAAAATGTCGGCCCGGTAGCTGGGACCTGGCTCAAATTTTCACAATGCACGTGTAAAACTAGTTGTGATTTCCAAATTTATATTTTTATAAAATAATAGACATTTTGTAAAACACAAGATAGGTTAATGCTTTGAATATCAACAGAAGCAAAGGTATATTGCTAAATGGGCTAAATTATACTTACATTTTAAGTTCAGCAGCACGGTATCGGTGATACTACCATAATCGTTTTTTGCTGTACATCCATATCGACCATTATCTTCTCTTTTAACAGGGCTCAGTGTAAGAGTAGCTTCAGACTTGAATGTGTTATCAGAGAGAGTTGCAACAACATATGATGGAGGAGAATTCCGTAGTGGACTGCCATTTTTTAACCAAACAATATTAGCCGGTGGCTTGGCAGAAGCAGAACATGTTATGGAAAAGTTCTTGCCCTCAATTGCATCCATGATATCAGGAAGAGCTTTTAAAATACGAGGTTTAACTAAGAGAATAATAACATTAGACCATGTTAGTAGGAATGGCCAACTGTTTACCTGTGTGCAGGAAAACGAACGAACTATGTGTATAAAGCAGACGCAGTCAGAAATTTCTATAATCACGGAATTTAAACGCAGGAAAATTTAGTGCCATTTTACCATTTACCGTAGCATACCATTGGAACATAAAAGAAATTAGCTGTTCTACGGTTCATTTTACGGCTATCATAACGCGGGTATCTTAACTGAAGTTGTAAAACTCTGGTAATGTTTGAAGTACACAAGTATTCATACGTTTGTTCTGCTCTAATAACAGACTTGTACATTAGGCACTCGCAAATTATGCAGACCTGTTTTTAAGAGAAACGACATGCTTACTCAAACGTTACAGTAGGGATAGAAAATGTATTATAGCAAAAAATGATAAATGAAGCCCCATTTACACCACACTCGACGTTTGAAACGGCGCGAATAAAAATTGCCAATTTTACCCTTGCTCCGGACTACCAATTTACAAGGTCCGAGCATGGGTAAAATTGCAACATGTATGCGTACTAATGGTGCGCGTTTATTTGAAAAAGTCGAGGGTCGTGTAAATGGGGCTTTAGTGTCTCAAACAAATTCGCTCTATCCATGTCTAAATGCAGGAATTCCTAAACCATTCTTGGTGACAGAGTTATATTTGAGGGATCTTCCTTTTTCCAATTTTAAGCAATTATTTTATCAGATTTTCACTATTTGTTATACTGTGAAGGTTTAACGAACAGACGCACGCGTAGGCTAATGTGGACAAAACTAGTTTAGGATTGTCATACTTAATTCTAGTCGACGTCCACGGTGTTATCAAACACTATGTCCACTTTTATTGTCCAATTGGATAATCTTTTAGTAGTCATTTTAGCGAAGCAAGCAAGAAATTGATGATGAAGAAAAAACTCCGATTCTCGCATATCAAAATTTTCGCCCTACTTATTTGATGATACTTCAAGAATTTGCTGATAAATATGTTCAGATATATACATGTATCCAGTACATACAACCAAACTTTGCGAAAAACAACTGATATACCTTTAACATCGAGTATTAGAACAACGGTACGTCCCACTCCAACATTATTGAAAGGACTACATTCAACTTTCTTATGATCATGACTGCTAAGATGAACTTTGTTTATAGAATATATTCCCGATGGTCCAGAAATAGAAGCAAGACCACCACCACCAATTGTGTACTTTGCTTTTGGATCAGCCTCTGCTGTACACTTTAAAGAACCTGGTTGACCATTCACAAGCACTCTAGTGACATTAAACTTTGTGTTCACTGGTTTATCTAAATATAAGATAAACAAATAGGATTTGAAAATTATTAGTCATTCATTGTATTATCTATGGAAATACAGTAAGGGGCTGACTCGTACCCAGTCATCACTACAGGCTGGGGATAACTACAGGTTGGGGGTAAGCAGCAGGGGAAAACTACACACCTTCCCATCATACACCGTCGCTGGCTTTGCCCCCCCCCCCCATGTATCCCCCCATGTATTTGCCCCCCATCGTCGCTGGCTTTGCCCCCCCCCCCCCCCCCCCCCATCGTCGCTGGCTTTGCCCCCATGCAGAGTTAGGTCAGAGTAGTTTTCCTGTAGAGATAGAGAGACGACTGGGTACGAGTCAGGTGCAGGGGAACAATAGAAATTACAGCAACATCAGTACATCACTACGGCAGTTGTTTAAATATTTCCCAATAACACTGTACTGTACGAGTTATTTTTATAATGAGTTAATAATTAATCTTTTAAGATCTTTATATTAGCCAAGCTGTTTTTATACAACGTTGCTGGAAGTGATCGTTCCAATGACAAAAAGCTGTCTTTTCGTAACACACTCCTCTTCTATTGGTAATTTTCAGTTCACTGTCGCCAGCCGCCAACACGTTCGGTGAAATGAGAAAGCTGCCTATTTGTGCAAGGCATCGAATTATTTCACTGCATCTTCAGGAATAAATAAAAAAACTACAGATATTCTTCGAGAGGAAGGAATAGGCACATCAAGATCTGCGGTTAGCTTATTTCTTTCTCGTTACCGTCGGAGTGCTAGTTTACAGGATGCGCCTCGAAGTGGAAGAAAGCAACTTTTAAACGAAGTACAGCATTGCACATACATCGACGATAAGATGACATGAACAACGAGTTAAAATCTGCCGAATTGAAAACTATAATGTTTTGAAAACTACAGTAAATGCGGTGTGAATGTTTTGAATTCTACTATTCGTCGGATCAGACGAGAGCAGCTGAGTTGGAAGCACGAGAAAGCATATGCTACTGTCAATTCGTGCGAAAGCCAAACAAGCTTAAAAGATTGGCGTTTTGTCTCAAAGCTTTGACGGAGAAAGTTTTTGTGTTTGAAAACGTGATATTCAAACGCAGTCTTCGCAATTTTGATAAATCCTCGTAGGCAAAAAATTTCCGTCGATATTACCAAGTTCGATATTACCAAATTTTTTTTGTCTCTAAATGACAATTTGAAGATGCATCAGCATGTATTATATGTATTTACTTGTTGTTAATGTCTTTGATAGAGATTAGAACTGAATTGTTTTTACAGTATTCTCTTGACTCTACTGCAGATGATAAGTGTTTGATATTCGAGAAAACCTTGTTTCACTTGCACATACATTGAGACCAGCGATCATCTTCTCTTTTTATTATTAGACCAGCGGGCAGCCGAAATTTTACATAATAAGAATTAATCGAATTGAGAAGGAGTGACCACAAAAATTCGTCGGCCGAAAATTGCGAGGACTGCATGATCCAAACGCACTAAAATAGATATCACTTGGCAACAATAATAGCGTTGACACTTCGACGTCTAGATCAATATGATGGCAAATTGAATTAAAGTTTGACAAACTCATTTTAGCTGCAGAACTTTTTCAGTGAATTATATTCGGTACATGTTGGTCTATCAGAGCTAACAGTAACGCCTACTTTCTTTCAGAAGATTACATTCTGAGTGATTACACGATCTAATCCGTATAACATTCTATAATACGATTGCGGTGAACAATCCGTTTTCAAAAGTTAGCGTTTTCATATTTGGAGAACGTTTATAAAATTCTGTCGCCGTGTAAACGAGACATGAAAACTGCAGCACTAGAATACAATTATTATTCAATATATTCATACGTTCCTCGTGACATCTTGTCACCAATTCTATTCAAACCTGTCAGGCGGTATTTTGATTTACGACGCTTTTAGTTTCTTCAACAAAGGCATTCGAATCCGTTCAAATCTAATTTTGTTAATGATGATTTTTTGACTTCCTATTAACTTAGAATATTTTCACTAGCAGATACAGTATTATGGTGGCCTAGCAGTGCCATAGCAATTTTTCTTTATTATTGTGTATATTTTCTTTTTTTATTTCTTTTTATTTTATTTTTTTGTAATTTCATTTTTTTTATTTCTTTTTTTTATTTCTTTTTTTTTTCTCTCTTTTTTTAATATCATTTTTATTTTATTTTTCTTAAAAATATTTTTTAGTTTTTTTTATTTGTTTTTCTTTTTAAAGTTTTTTCTAAAAAAAAATTTAAAAACCTCCATGGCCTATGAGTGCCATAGACCATCAGGCCATTCGGGCAAAATCATTGCAGGCTCAACCTCGGTCAGTTGTCGACACCAAAACAAAAACAACATGGCAGCTCGAGTACGAAATGACGAGTGGCAAGAAGACGAAGATTTGAGGAACGATTTAGAGGAGTATGTAAAACAAAATTTGAAGAGGAATGAAATAATCGATTTTGTAAGCGAGAAATATCCGATGTATGCATGGAGTTTGCGAACATTATGCCGCAGAATGAAGTACTTCAACATTCAATATATAGACCACAATGTTGACCTTGAATCAGTAGAGGAAGCAGTACAAAAGAATTTGATGGGCCAGGAAACCTTTTGGGTTATCGATCTCTAACTGACAAGTTGCGCGAGGTTCATAACCTAAAAGTTCCCCGAGATCTGGTTTATGCAATGATGCAAGAAGTGGACCCCACTGGGTTAGAAGCAAGAGGTGGTGTTGGCCAACCAAAACGGCCTGCAAGAGTGATGAAATTTAAATCTCAGGTAATTTCTTCTCTTTAATAAACTAAATACACTCTCTTTTTACATGGAAAGTATTATCTTTAATATAACTTTTATGTGTTTGATTACAGGGGTCAGACTATGTTATGTCCTTAGATGGACATGACAAGCTATGCGGATACCAAAAATCTACATTTCCTCTTTGCATTTATGGTGGCCAGGACACCTACAGTGGAAGGATAAATTTCTTGCGAATATGGACGACGAATAATGATCCAAATGTAATAGTCAAGGAGCTATTTCCTGAAAAGGCCTTATTTAAGGAGTTGGTTCAACCGACCCGACAGAAAAGGTCTGACACCGGATTCGTATAGACGAATAACTGCTCTTTAAGACTAGGTACTATGTAGTACCACAGGGAGCCGTAACGTCTATTAGTGAAGCGAGTTTAACAGTGAAGCGAGTTTAACAGTAAATTTTTTACACAATAATTGTATTAAATCTCTATTAAAATGTTCTTACTTGTTAATTTTGTCGACAATCAGGACAAATTACAGGCAACCAGACCAGAAAGGCAACGAGTCAGTATTTACATCAATTCTGTGCTTGCCCCGCCCCCTTCGTTAGCGTCTCGCGCGCCGCGCGCGTATATAATATAAGAAAGAGAGAAGGGAAGCAACTTTATTTCGGTAGTGATTTGTTTTGACGTCTAATGTAGTTGTTAAGTAAAATTTTAGCTTGAAAATTGGCTACATTATAGATTAAAGGTTAATGTTCACAGTCGTTTTGGAAATTTTGCAATTGAAAGCTGTAGTAACTTATATAATTGGTAACATTTTTAGTGGAGACCTTTCGTATCATCTGTGCCCCAACTTGATGCGACCACCGGAAGTCAATTAGTCAAACGCGCTCCCATCTGTCAATCTTTTACACAAAATAAATAATATTTATTATATTTTGTCAACATAATTTTCTCCCACGGTTGAACATATTACAGATATTTCGGCCATACTCTTTGGGAAGATACTTTCGCGAACAATCGGGTTATCGTTGCAACGGTAGACGACACACTGACATGAACAAAATCTACAAATGTGTCATGGATTTGTGCAGAGCGATTAAAACCGTGACCTGGCTGGTAAAATTACTTCAAATTATATGCGAACGAGAGGGAATTTTGCAGATGACTATCCTGGACACTGCGCGATGTTTACATATGATCTTCTCCGCTTTCCGACAGAACCTTGTCGTAGCTTGCGAGGTAGCTTGTTTAACTAGCAATTATAGAATACCCGTCCACTTTTGAAACCGTATTTAAAGGCAGAAATACAAACCAGGTGCTCTAAAATTTCTTTAAATATAATATAAGGTTTATCTTGTGTGTAGTTGTTGATTGTTATCAAATTAAATGGGGTTTTAAAATAAAACGAAGCAAAGGTGGCGGGTGTTCTACAATTCTACAATTTAGCGCCCTGGACAAATAAATATTCTCAGTTGATGCACTGGGTAAAAAAGATCAGTTTACTATGAGAACGAATGCCAGTGAGGTCGAAATGTCCGTTATTTTTATTTCAAAAGTATTTGGTATACTCCCACAGTTTGACGGCGCATTTATTATTTCTACGTCACACATTGCATAATTAAGTGGTCGCATCAAGTTGGGGCATTCATGCTACGAAAAGCTTTAATATGGAGTTTCATCCCTTCTCATTTTTCTTTATATTACTACCGAAAATCGCGAGACGCCCACGAAGGGGCGGTCTAACGGCCTTCTGAATTTAAATGTGACAAGCGCGCGATACGCTAACGAAGGGGGCGGGGCAAGCACAGTCAACGGCCTTCCGAATTGATGTAAATACTGACTCGTTGCCTTTCTGGTCTGGTTGCCTGTAATTTGTCCTGATTGTCGACAAAATTAACAAGTAAGAACATTTTAATAGAGATTTAATACAATTATTGTGTAAAAAATACCAAATAAACCCGATTTACTGTTAAACTCGCTTCACTAATAGACGTTACGGCTCCCTGTGGTAGTACCGAATTGTGGTACCACTAACGAGATAAATCGAGGTTGCCCAAATATGGTGCTTAGCATGGAAACGAGGTTCAACCAGTATTTGCTTGGTAAATTGAACGTCTTTCATCAAAATATCCCAGAAACTACCAAAAGATGACAAGTAGGTCTGTGTCTAAAATTTGGGTGTTTATATGGCAGCAAATTATGTCACGTGACTTGTCACGTGACCGTTTTTCGTAAAAAATCTGTCTTTTTTGTCAATTTTGACAAGTTTCAATTCCTGCTAAAACCATATTGACTGTTTAATTGATGATTTAGGTCCTGAGAGGCAACACATGGGTCATATTCTGTTGAATTATGCAAAAAAAATCCACTTGGATATGCACACTGTAAAGAAAATGGCAAAATAAGCATACGTCCTTATTTCATCCTTGGACATCATGGAAACGAGGCTAAAACTGATGCGTTGGAAATGTGCTAAAATTCCCAATTTTTCACTTTTTTCTGTGAAATCAGAGAAGATAACTACGATTTATTAGCAGTTATGAAGAAGTTATTCGTTTTGCTTTGCGCAAATTGGATTCTGTTGAGTTAGTAAGCTAGACATCGTAATTTTACGGAAAACACTATGTGCATAGTTTCAAGCAGTTAGGGTAAATAAATATTTTGTCTTCAAATGGAGAGAATTCACAACCCATGTAAAACAACTAGTTACACATTCTAAACCTGATTATTCTGTTGATATAGACACTGTTGTTTGGGAAAACAAAAAACTACGAAAGAGTATAATTGCAGAGCCTATTACGCTGATATTTTCAAAACGCCTCATATTTTTGAGCAACGATTTCCAATACGGTTACTGGTAGAATTAACCTGTTCATGAAAATTCGTAATGGTGGTCTCACTATTGATTTAAGTCAACAGCATGCTAATTTGATATTTATATTCATTGTACTGTAATTAGAATTGAGGGTGAAATAGCTGAGAATGAAAGGAACAAAATTAGGTAAAATATGTGTTGGGATCTGTGTCGTACGTCAACACAACGTTGAATCAAAATTCTATAACTATCCTTGTTATACAGATTACATCAAGAGTCATCAGTGTCTGATTCACTGGAATAAATGTTCCTTCATTTATAAAGCACCACGGTAATGATTTGCCATCTGTTCGGATCTATATCGTACAACACATTGTTTAGTCGAAACTCTATGAAGACGGTATCTTTGCCGATCTGATAACTATATTACAAATTACAATAAAAAATTATCGTCAGTCTCGGAATCACTGGAATTATCGTAAGAACGCAACTCTTCGTTCATAGGGTTGCTGCATCCTTCGTCAGCCATACACAAACAGGCCTCTGTACATGCAAGGTTACTCATCTTACAGGAACAATTCCGTTTGCATTCGGAAGTTGTGCAGCGGCATGTCGTCTGCTCTGTGATGCCTGATGGGGCAGGACTCTTCGTCATCAGGACTGGGACCAGCTTGCCATCGTCCAACTTCCATCCATTTCCTTCTGGTGAGGGGATGTTCTGAAGTGGGACTAGAGCTCTATTCCAAACAAACGCTTGAAAGTTTGCTCTCAAGGCATTCTGACGTGGGAGGGAGTTCTTCACTCTTCAGACTCCTTTGACAAAAGAGAAAATATCGGGCGTCATCTGCATTCAAAAAGCTCTTCGCAGAAGTGTAGATATAGCAGATGAAAGATTCTGCGACCTTCTGTACTGGCTCTTCCATGACAGGATTCTGCCCTAGACTGCTGAGAGCCTGCTGTATCTGCTCTTTCTTCAGCAGCACCTTCCAGGCCTTCTTTTTCCCTATTCCAGAGAAGGCGCTTGTTGAGTCGCATCCAGTTAGCGTGTGAAATGATGTTAGACACTTGCAAAGAAGACGACCTAGGGAAGACTGAATAGCGTGGATTGGTATGTATCTTTTTCTGTCCTTTACGCCTGTCATAAACCACAACTCCTCGCAGCGCAAATCTTCATAATGTGCTATTGAAAGCGCAGCGACATGGATGGGTGGTTGCGGCGTGTTTTGCGTGAAACAGCAGCCTTGTATCAGTCTCCTCATGGTCTGAACGTAGATTTGGCTCAACAGCCGCAGAGCCCTGGATTAGAGACACTGTTTTTTACCCATCCCTGAATCCACCAGCCAGGACGACCTTCTGCGAAGGGCCTAAACGTGCTGGTAGCTGCTCACTTAAGGAATCACAAAGAAACACAGCCAAGTTTTCTTTGTTCTTCGGGTTTGAGATGAATTTTGTCCATTGCTTTGGGACTCGCGTGGATCCACTGTGGATATTTACTTCTAGGAGCTTGATTCTCCTCTCTTACTGCGTTCGCCTGCCTTGATTGAGACAGACCGATACTGGTCGAAAATCAGGTCAACTCGGGTGCAGCCGCTGCAACGTAATGTACTTGTGACAATGTTCGTATTTCTGCGACAACTCCCGAAATGTTGCAGACCCTGCAGATTTCACCATCTGAATAAGAGACATTGCATCAATTAAACATGCTATAGAAAGTTGTGAAGTAGGTACTGTAGGTTTGACCTACACGTCACGTCCTTTTCTAGAAGAGGCATAATGGTGCTTTTCGCCGTCTTTCTGAGGCTACCATCAGGGTGTGCAAGTGCAATCGGCACACTGCACAGCTCATAGGAAAGCACCTCTTTCAGATTAATATACCTGTTCTTCGTGGCTACCAGAAGGCGACCGAAAAGCTTACGATCAGCATTAATGTATATAATCTTATCCTTCTTATTCTTCATTGTAATCTTTTTTGCCACTGAACTGAATAATTTAATCTTCAGCTTATGGATTGGGTCCCAGAAATTGATTTCATTACTCTGGATTCTAGACGAAATAAAGCTTTCCATGCTTTGCCTGCCTGACTCTGCTGCACCCAGAAGTCTGTTTGCATCAGCATCTTGTAGAACAACACCGGTGGCAAGATTACTCAAACTGGGTAATGGAACTTCTTCCTTGGGGATGTCATCTGGAATGTGAAAAGAGACCACTGCTGAAGGTTGCAACTAGCTTCTGTACATCTTTTTCGTCTCTCGTCACTCTTGTCGCTCCCGCTTCCTTGTGCGTGCCGATCCGGTCGCAATTCTCTATTCCACACATCCCCTTAAGTGCCTGTGTCATGGCCGCTCGCTCGTGGCTGGTTAAGAAACCAATACTGCTTCTTCTTTGGTACTCATGCCTACTATCCCACCCTTCGATTTAGAATCAAGATTAATTGACTGCTCTAGGGCCATGTCAGGCCAAACTTGTGCAAAAGGTTGCTTTGAGCGGCTGACACAATGATTTCCGGCGATGAATTATTGGTAAACTTCGGGATGGTTTGATTCCAACATGTTCATGTCCGAAAGATAGACAGGAAGCCACCTAGCATAATTGACCCTGTCCATAGAGAAGAAATGGGGAACCATTGCGGCAGTAGCGGAGAGGTGGAGCTTCCAGTTCCCAGTTCGTTCAGCTTTAATCAACTGCAAGAGCACCAGCACCATACTAATGTAGTCTTCCCAGAAGCTGAAAACCTTGGACTTCTTTCTGTTTTCAGACTTGAATGCATCTAACAGTGAGGTCAGAGGCTCTACACAGCCTTGTAATGCTGGCCAGTCGTCATTAAAGAAACCTATATATTTTTCACTGTTTTCCGACACTCCCTACTTCTGCCAACAAAAAGTTGCTTGACCTGGTCCTCCAGACCAACTGCTTCCTTTGGCAGCCATTCCAGGAATGCAAGCCACAGCAGCCTGAACAGCGCTTCCATGCTGAGCTTGTGGGCACGGATACCTCTACTGTATGACTTGCCAAGCATCAACACTGAGGTGGTGCCAGCTGCATAAACTCCGGACTCGATTAGCAGGTCTTCCAAGCCCGATTGTGCGTACTTCTTTCCGAGGAGAGAGAGGTAGTTTAGCGCGATGTGGAAGCCTCCCATTGTGATAACACTATTTTTAAAGGGTATTTTAGGGTATTTCATCTGTAGGTGCTTGGCTTTTGCATAGAGGGCCAGATCAAAGGTGATAACTGAGTCGCGCTGTCCCATGGCGTTACAAAGCTTCTGCGCAAGTTTCATCAAGGTGTAGAGGGTGCTAAAGTTGCTTGCTTCTGCATTGATCATTGGGTGGTAGCCGATGATGGTCTCTACTGGGATGTTGGGGTGTTGCTCTGCTGTTCTTGTGCCTGTTGGTTACACACCATGAAAGGATCCGAAAGACGAAGTAGCATCCAGCAGATGTCATCCATACAGGTGGATAAGAACTGGCGGTCGCACTAAAACCATGAGGTGGTGACATCGTTCCCAACATAGTCAGCTAGACCAGGACGTCTGCCTCCTAGATTTACCTCTTCCATGATGACTAGATTTCGAGTGGAATCCAGCGATCGCTTCTTTTTGCACCCAAGCTCGTTTTATTTAAGGCACAGTGAACATGATTACATGATTTATATGATACATATAGGGATTTTAATAACTAATTTTTATTTAAAAATAAAATGTAAATTTTGTTTAAACAATAATGAAGCATGATTACTGGTATTTATTTATAAATTTCAGACAAATTTAATAAAGAAAAACGTTTCTTATAAATATTATTTTCATATTATTAACTCTTCAAATCTTTCCCTATTTTGGAAGATTTGACTCGTTTTAGGCCCCCTTCAGTTTCAGCCTCGTTTCCATGATAACCAGGATGAAATAGGAACGTAAGCTTATTTTGCTAATTTCTTTACAGTCTGTATATCCAAGTGGATTTTTTCCACAATTCGGTAGAATATGACCCGCGTGTTGCCTTTCAAAACTTAACGCATCAATTAAACCGTTAATATGGTTTTAGCAGGAATTGAAACTTGTCAGAAATTACGAAAACACTGATTTTTTACGGAAAACAGTCACGTGATATAATTTGCTGCCATATAAACACTCACATTTTAGACACAGACCTACTCGTCATCTTTTGGTAGTTTCTGGGATATTTTGACGAAAGACATTCAAGTTACAAGGTAAATACTGGTTGAACCTCGTTTCCATGCTAAGCACCATATTTGGGCAAAGAACCCGATTTATCTCGTTAGTGGTACCACAATTCGGGACTACATAGTACCTAGTCTTAAAGAGCAGTTATTCTTCTATAAGAATCCGGTGTCAGACCTTTTCTGTCGGGTCGGTTGAACGAAACGATATTTTTCAGGTCCTAGCTCCTGGACTATAATAGGAAGATATTATTATGATTACTTGCAGGAAAGTAGAGGTAAGAACAGTAAAATATGAGCATAGTCTGAAACGTCAAATATGTAATACAGCATCCCACAGCAGTGTGTATGAAGTGTTATTTATAACAGATTCTAATTTCTACTTTCTTCTTATAGTTTTACCTAGGACTATCAGGATTGACAAAGGAACAGAAACTGTGTAATGTCAACCATGCACTGCTTTCTAAGAGATCAACAAGGTGATCTAGAAGATGCAACCAAAAGTGTCCTCTTTGGCCCCTCCACTCAAAATAAGATTGAGCGGTGGTGGAGGGAGCTTCTCGAGAGAATGGAGCGATTTTTCAAGCAGCAGTTGTCTACTTTAGTTGAAAATGGAGATTATGATTCAAGCAACAATATAGATAGGTATGTATAATGTGTGTACTGTACATGTCTCCCACTTCTTTAATCACTTAACCCATTAAGCGGCAATGCACCCTACTTTATTTTGTTTACTCTGTCTAATACCAGATGATTTTACTTGTTGAAATACCCCCTGTAACCATTTTTCTGATAACAGATAAATAACGCTATTTTATGTTTTTAATAACATCTCATTCTCATCAGGCGTACACTTATCTTGGGAAATCTTGTATTAATTAATGTACAGTAACAGTAATGCACATTAATTTACTTTTTGGTATGGAACTTGATGGCCTATATTTACATCCCTGTACTGCAGAAAGAACTGGATATATTTAGGATCACAGTTTGGAACCACCACCGGGGAGGTAAGCAAAGAAACAAGGAGCTCCCTGTCGGAATCCCAGAACATATTTACAACTTTCCTGAAAAATATGGAGCAGATAATTGTGGGATTACGATTACAGATGAACAATTGGCAGAAGTTGCACAACTCTCAGGTGTTCTGGATAGTGCAAACAATTTCCTTGATGATAGTTTTCGACAAGAATGTGAAAGGCATATTCCTCAAACAGATGATATTGAACCTGCTGAAGCATCTGATGCATATTTATTTTTGAAAGAACATTTTGATGAAAATGCTATATCTAACAGTAACTAAATGTTATTCAGAAAAACAAAAACCCCTTATATAACATAATGATATAGATATATTTACATGTAAAACAATATGAATAACATAGATTATCACTACTTAAGGTGACTCTATGTAGTTTTATGCATAGAATCATATAATTTAACATGTGCATGTCTGAGATGCAATCAGTTGGCATGCTGGCTGTCAGACTTGTTCCCCATTTTTCAAACAGGCATACAATTTGCAATACTGCATTAAGCCACCTAAATACAAACTAATTTAGTTTTGTCATTTCTGTATTGATAATCTAGAGCTGGTATATATTGCTATGATTTACTTTATAATATCCATGGATAACTTTACCATTTAATTTTATATTAACAAGGAATTATGAACTTGAACAGGTTAAATTTGAACATGCAAAAAGTATATTTAGTTATTGAACAGTTCTAAAATCATAAAAACACTTAGCGGTTTGTAAAGCAAACATAGGTTCTTCAAATGCTTTCTAGTTTTAATTGTTTGCAATAGCAATTGCATTTGTGATTTGCAATAAACGAATTAATAGCTAAGCTTGAAAGATTTCCAGAACAAAATAGGATTATATCTTCATCTGTAAGGTTGGCACTGGCAATCTCTGGGTCGCATAGGTTGTATCCAACCCCTTGCATATCTAAAATCATCAGTTGCTTGGCAGACTTCACATAGGTATAATGAACAAATGTTTCTGCTTTTGAAACAATCTCACCAGCATCAGGTAGGGTAATCTCGCCATTATTGTTGATATATTTCACAAAATTCCCCTCAATAAATCTCTCCAAGGTTATGCATTCATTTCCAACTTTCCCATAGTATACTTTGTTATAGTTGAACGTTTCGCCAAACTCTGGAGGGCATTCGTTTTCCAGATGCTTTGCAAAATTTCTTGCCAAACAGTGCATTTGGACAGATTTTCGTGTGTGGATCTCCATAGATTCAAACAGCTCTTCAATTTTGGTAACTTGATCAGGCTTATATTTTTTTAATACATACCTTCCTTCCAGGCCACCAGATAAAGCAGTTGCCTCTACTGCATCTCGAAATCCACCACTTGCGAATTTCTTCTTTGCAACTGAAAGGCGTACCTCAAAAGGATTGAGCCAGGCTTTTTCATCAACTGAAAATTCCTCCAAGTAAACAGTAAGGGTCTCCTTGCTTGGGGGGATGATTTTGCCCATCTTTAACATTGTTGATAATGAAATTGACGCAGGCATCTTTGACTGAGGTTGAAATACAGAACGACTGTCACTGATGTTGGCAACACTGGGTAAAGACATTACAGATGGTACTGCTGGGAATTCGTTGTTGGATGTAACCGTAGATTTGTGTCGACTTTGGCCGGACATTCCTTGCAATGAAATATTTTCAACAGGCTCGACAAACCGAATATGGATAACTTTCCAATCTTTAATTTGCCCAATTTCCGTAAACGAAGGGCCTCGTTCGCCCGCTAATAGATCACATTCCATATAACATGCTACTTTAAATTGCTTAATGCACGCTGCTCTGATGTTGTCCAACATCAGTTCCTCCCCGAATGGAACCATAGTCAGTGGCCCTATACGACAGTACTTTTGGCACTTTCCTTCGACTGTTGCTGATAAACGTTGCACAATTAAGTACTCCATTTTTGTGATTACTTCGTCGCCTTTCTTCCCGCTTCGCTTTTTCGCAGTGACTTTCTTGAAGCTTTGCCATTTGGCTTGATTGTCTGCTTGACGTTTTGACATCTCTGGGCAAATTAACACTGCAATTTATATAGAAACTAGACAGCAGAAACCATTTTAATGGTTGTAAAAACTATAAACACACAAAGATGAAGTACCGACCTTTGTGCATCGACAACTGACCGAGGTTGAGCCTGCAATGATTTTGCCCGAATGGCCTGATGGTCTATGGCACTCATAGGAAACTCTTTAAAAAAACTTTAATTTTCACTCATAGAAAAAACTTTAAAAAGAAAAACAAATAAAAAAAACTAAAAAATATTTTTAAGAAAAATAAAATAAAAATGATATTAAAAAAAGAGAGAAAAAAAAGAAATTAAAAAAAAAAAGAAGAAATTAAAAAAAGAAAATAAAAATAAATAAAAAAAGAAAATATACACAATAATAAAGAAAAATTGCTATGGCACTGCTAGGCCACCATACAGTATTCAATGACGTCGGTTCGCGGAAAAGATAACTCGATCCGCTCAAGAAATAGTGTCGATTTCTTTTGTTTTGAAAAGTCGAGTCGATCTGGCATTGTAAGCTGATCGAATTTTCGATTCGCTTCCTGTAAACACAGAAATGGTTGAAACTTCATGCCAATCCACTTTTCGACACGTGAATTATTAGGAATCGAAAATGCTAAAAAGTTAGGTGTAGTGCCGAAATCGTGAATAATAGGTCTAACAATTTCGAGAGAAGGCCTTCATCAGAGATATAGGCTCTTTCTAGTTTCTGCCATGCTACGCGGATGACGCACGGGGAAAAGGGTTTAGGAATTAAAACGGAAAACGCGCTCTGTCTTAATCATTATATTTTCCTAATACTATTACATTCATTAGATTCGACGAGGATTCAAAGCACAACGTTTCAACTGCGAATCTCTTGCGCGAGTGTATTCTTGTCAACAGGACATGAAACAGACAAAGAATGAAGCCAAACATGGAGATCTATTTTGCTTTTGGTGCCCTCTCTACATTTGAAACTAAACGCTTTCCATGTCGGAAATAGTCGGAACCCATGCCGTTTTCACACACGGTAATGTGTATCGACCGCAACCCGAACCGTAAACCGAACCGCAACCTAACCCCAACCGAAGTGTTAGGTTATTTCTGAGCAGTACTGTAGCTTTGAATAGCTATTATGTAACTGTTTCAATGCGAGTCCGTGAAAGATCAGAGCGCTTGCGTTGTTGAATTTAGAAAGTTACAGTGGTGGAAGCAAGACAACAAAATATGGTGTAGCAAGGAACATTTCGATATATTGCGATTGCGATCGAGGACTATCGCGAT
>JAYKKM010000091.1:0-22500 GCA_035772405.1 Chrysogorgia sp. JL179-B06
TTTATATATGTTATGCTTATAACAGTCACCACAGTTTAAATAATTAATTTATTATTATAATTAACAATAGTTTGGTACTTGTACTAATTAGACTCAATGTAACAAGCTCGTCGAGCGCCCCCTCTGTAACTACAAGCAATGATTTATTCAGGCGGTAACTCCATAGCGGACACTTACATAGCTTTTTATCAATACCTCACATATCTGACTATATATTTTACATATATATGACGAATGTATAATTTCTGAGCTCAAACGATTTCCGATTGGCTAACTGGCCAGTAACTCTGAGACGATAGTCTCTACGTAGCGCGGTAGAAATCATACTTGAAAAATGTTTGTAGAAGTCATACATTGAGTATTAAGATGCATCATTGACAAATGAGATGGATGAGATTTCAGGATTTGAGCATGAGTGGATGGGGCAGAAATTATCGGTGTAGTATCCAAGTTTTCATACGATTCGTCCATTGAGTTTATATCTTTAACATTGAAAAAGGGTAGCTGTGATATTTCGCATTTCGGGCAAATCCAATAGGCAGGTAGATTGGCTTTAACATGTTTAAAACACATAAGATTGGTCGTGGCACATCGAATGTGGATTAAATCATAGCATATTTTACACACAAGTCGCTTTTGATTTTTTTACTGGATTTTACAATTAGGACAACGCCTCGTCGGCGATTTATTTTGCTTTGACTGAGATACACCAACAACTGGCCCAGGATGAGGATGAATGTCTCCTGCCGCCAATAACAGCTGATAGGTTGCCACGCTATTTGCGTAATAACATATTCGTGAGTTGGCGCGTTTGACTTTTGCTCTACGATGTTTTCCAGTGTGTTTGAGAAGTCATAAGCGAGTTGAGTAGAGGACGAAACAATATTAGATCCAGTAGATGAATTGATTTTATAGTTCTTCCTGTTGTCTTTGAGTTTTTCAGATATGTTTTGAGAGTTCAGTATACTGTTGGCGTATTTTCTGTTTTGGAGTGGTAGTTTGTGTTGCGTGTATCGTTGTTTGAATGTACCCTCTGTTAATCCTATGACCTATGTACCTGTAAGTTCTTTCCTGTTGTGTCTTCATCTGTTGTTACGCGCGCGTTGTAGATTAGGTTAGTTGAAAGACAGTTGTTGTCAAGTGGGCATTCTTATTTATTTCTGCAGTTGCATTCTTTCTGAGGTGGGCTTGTAGTATTGTTGCTTGCTATTTTTTTGTTGCGCTTGTCGATTATAGATGCCATGTTTTCCGTGCAGCTGTAACTGACCTTGATGTTGTTTTTGTTGAATATGGAGTGGAATTTATGGTTTGGGGGGAAGTGCTTCTGGATAAGGTTTAAGAAATATTTGCCGACGTTGGTTTGGACGTTTTTGCTGTAAGGAGGGTTGAACCAGGTTACGTTTCTTCTTCTATTCTTTTTTGTGGGTGTAGATCATGTGTTGTGGCTGGCTGGCGTATATCAGGATTTTAGAGCTTTTACGTAGGGAGGCTTCGCTTTGTCAAATGCTTCTTTGCTGCACGAGATATCTGATATTCTACGGTTGATGGCGGCGGGTAGTTGTTTGATTATGGCAGGTGCATGGGTGTTTGCATTTCGTGTTGATATATAATGGTTCGTCGTTTGGTTTTCTGTAGGGGCAGTATGATCCGTTTGCTAGGTTAAATGTGACATCTAGGTAGTTTACTGATTTCAGATTGGATGGTGATTTTCAGGCCGTGTTCTTTGAAGCATCTCGTTATGTCCTTCTTTATTCTTTCAGCTTGTGGACCAGTGGTGTTCCTGAAGATTGCGAGCCCGTAGATTGCGAGCCATATATTATATATATATATATATATATATATATATTATATATATATATATATATATATATATATATATATATATATATATATATATATATATATATATATATATATATATATATATATATATATATATATATATATATATATATATATATATATATATATATATATATATATACATGGATCAACGGCCAGTCGACCACCTGGCGAGTGGAATATATATCCATCAACCACTATCTGGTTGGTTGCCCTATTTACGGGGCAGAAAGGATGGCCAAAAACATAGAGAAAACACCAGCAATCAACGCGAAATACGCGGCTTGCTAAGAAAAAAAACACAACGATACTATTAGGTCAAAAGATCGTGAACAAAGGCGACAAGTTTGGTGATGCTTAAAATATTAAATGTGACAACAGACAAGCGCTACTAGGTAAGGAGCTTGATAAATAATAGCCAATAGGACGTCTGGATATTTTAATCGGTAGTATATACACAAGCTTTCTCTGCCATTGTTATGCTTTTGCTTTCTCTGCCATTGTTATGCTTTTGCTTTATCTGCCATTGTTATGCCTTTGCTTGCAAACTCTAGTGGTTCCTGAGTGTAAGATTGTTACTAGGCGATAGCCGAGTGTTTTGCTAGCATCTCGAGTGCCATTATAACTCTACATTATAACTTAAAATTCGTCAAAACGACAAAATCTACGTGAGGAACACGTTAGATTATGTTTTATTGAGTTATAATGACACAGTTTTTGAGCTCAATCAGACCATAGACCCATCAGACAGCGTGTTGTCGCTCATTTACTTCCGATTATTTTATAATACTATATATAATTGCATGGATGTGTCAGCTCAGCCAGCAAGCAAGTGAAAATGCACCTTGATCATCCTGATTATGTTTATCATGGTGATATAATTTACTGTAATGCATGTATAAATGTTGTGCTTTTAAATTTTGTATGAGCATTTGTACATTTGAGTAGTGTAATTTTAAACATGCATTGTGCAGATTTATAGACCATCTATAGTGTTTCTGTGTAAACACTTTTGTCCTTGGAACCGGTCCCATATATATTTAAACTACTTTAACTTGTCATTGTTGAAGCGCTCTCTGAAGGACATTATAGTTAAACATAGATGTTGTTACATTTCTTACAAACAATCAAATGTAAAATTAATATAATATGTACGATCACTCAAACTAAAAGTATTACCTTCATCAACAAATTTACAAATCTGGCAACACACTAATTGATCATACACCAGGAGAGCATATATGGACAATAAAATAGGATTCTGGACATTTAAATTAAACAACTTAATTCCTATGGGACTGAACCTGAGAGACTTTTTTGAATATCATTATCTTGTAATCTGTTAAAAATAGGGTTAACTTTTGTAACTTGTGTCATTTTGATAAAGGAGCAGGGTCTCCAAATGTTAGAAACCAAGCAAATGTGATTTTCCTCATTTAGGCTACCCACTAGGTTTTTCATGGCCCCCCTTGACAGAAAATCCTAGCTACGCCTCTGATGTAAATGTCCTCAATTTATCATCACAGTGCATAATGACGTATTGAACAAGCCTGTATATATCTCTGGGATTATGTAACACAATTATGAAAATTTAAAACTTATATTATATATACACGACATATACACGATTTTTCAGTAAGTTATTATCCCCTCGCCCGGCGCGAAGGCCTGAGGGCGATGGTGCTAATATCGACCGGCGTTTAGTCCCTCATCACGGGATTCCAGCGTAATGTATAGTCACTTTCAGTTTCCTAGTGTATATATATATATATATATATATATATATATATATATATATATATATATATATAATATATATATATATATATATATATATATATATATATATATATATATATATATATATATATATATATATATATTCAGGATCAACGTCGTCGATCATGCGCGGCATCGGAAAATTTGGCCCTGGTAACTAGATAATTTATAGTAAATATCTGCATTTGAATTAATATTTAAAAACCGTAAAAGAAAAGTACGAGTTTTGTCGGGTTATACGGTGAATGAAGATTTGTGTTCAAAAAGATCGTGAAAAGGCAGTGAAAATGCAATATATCGTTGTCGGAAGATGTCAAGTTCGTAAATCAAGTTTTATACGTGGCGTCAAACTAAAGGTAAACCCGTTTTCGATTTTTTAAACCTGTTAATCAGTTACAAAGATAGTTTTGCAAACATGTCCGAGTATGTTATTCAGGCTTTTATTTGATGTATAGCATGATTTTCTAGAGATAGTAGTTCAAAAGATATCGTCGTCTGAATATCTAAAATATTTACTCGGAGTAGTGTCAATCCAATCCAAGCGTCGTCGGTTTTTTCAAGCTGTTAGCTATGAGTTACAAAAATATTTTTGTAGTTATGTCAGAGGCTGTTAATCAAGCTTTCATTAGATATGTAGAATGAGTTCTTAGAGTAAGAACTTCAAAATATATCGTGGTCGGAACATTTCACTTTTGGCATGGCGTCATGGCGACTAAAAAGAAAACAATCAGACATCACGAAATCACTCTTTCAAGGGCTTTCGCTCGAAATTGAATAGTCCCTTCACACACGATTTCTTACATGTATTTCTAACACTACCTAGTGCCTACACAGTACGTAGAACAACATTTTTATCGTACTAATAAAACAACCATATACTAGTGTACATGTTAGTCATGTAATAAAGTATAACTGTACATAATATACACATTTTGAAATACTTAACAGAGAGATTTATGCTATATATCATTGGAAAGCCAACGAAAAATCACAATCGTAGTGCAAGTTTAAAGTTTGTACTGTACCTATCATGGAACAATTTAAAAATTTGAATTAGCCTATACAGTACTCATGGTAGTTTAGTAGGGTGCAAAAACATGCAGACTATACTGGGGTTTATACAACCTTGGCCTGGCCAACAATTCTGTAGCATAAACAAGCATTACAGTACTGTACTATACTTGTCAGTGTTAATATATACACTGCTGCAGTGAATAAGGAAGAGCTCGGAGTATGAGACAGACGATACATGGATGATTGTTATATGCAAGCTCATATTCTCAGAAAAAATATTCTTAGTCCCACACAGGAATTGAACCTGAATTGAACCTCTAACCATTGGCGAGGTACCCAAGACTCAGATGCAGAGTGAAGGTAACAATGATGTACTGATTCAATTGAAATATGTATATACCTATGTGCATTACTGATATATAGTGATTGCCGCATAGGCAGTATAATTATCAGGGCCGGATTTACCTATGGGAAAGAATGGGCAGTTGCCCAGGGGCTTCTACATTTATCATGGGGAAAAATTGTAAGGAAAAATGTATTTGTGAGTGCCTACCATGAATCATAGTATATACAGTTGATAGATCTACTGTTAGCTTATTCAGATTATCTACACTTGAAACATAGGAACCAGATTCTTATGTAGATTGATCATGATGTTTATACATGTACATTTTTATTCAGATTATTAGTACTTGAAAAATATACTTTATGGGTGAATGTAAATATGTTTTGTCATCATTTTAGTATTCTAAATTTGAGGGGGGCCTCCACTGCTGAAGGCTGCCCAGGGCCTCTACATATCTATATCCGGCCATGATAATTATATATCATTCAAATCAGTACATCATTGTAACCTTCTCTCCCATCTGACTCTTGATGCCTCAATGGTTAGAGGCAGTCACTAGCAATCAGATGGTTATAATTTTTTCACCCGGGTATAGTTTTTCTGAGGATATGAGCTTAATCATAGTTAATAGCTTAATTGACGTCCATGTATTGTATACTAGTATGTATTCCAGAAATAATCTTTGTTTACCCCATACATTACAGAACATGTTAGGACTATAGTATATGGCCTACTGCACCACAACTTTTTGTGTTTGTTAATAAGTTTGGACAATGCTGGTCTTAAGGTTTGTAATGTAAAATACAGCTTATATAGGATTATGTTGACATTGGGTATGTTGCCACTAAATATGTTAGCAGAAATTGTTAAAGGGATTGAACAAGTGCTGTGTCAGCTAGATCATTGTCAACAAATATCAAATCGACATGTCATCCTGAATATAGTTTGTTATATCTGTGCATGCATGGTGATATATAATTTAGATACTATAACTACAAGTACAATGCCATGTGCTTTGTTACATGGCATTTGTATTAATAACTATCAAAATATGGTATCTGCAATCTGCATTAGCTAGGCATTATTGTTATTATTATTATTATTATAATAATAATTATTATTATTATTAACAATAATAATACAATAATATTTATACAGGATGCCCCTTCAGCTAACACTAGTATCGATATATGGTGGTCTTAATTGTTTCCTAACAAACTAAACTTAGTACAAATATAAACACATATATTCATATATGTACAGTACAATATGTTACAAACACTCATTTTAACTCAAAAGTTATATATCCTGCGCATATTGTCAATCAAGGCAATTGATAATGGTGCTACAACATGTATGATGAACAGACTCGATCATTGAGATATGGAAAATAGTTATTTAGATATGATGTTAAAATGCCTTCACATAATTTCTCAACTAGCATTACACAATGTATCTTTCTTCTAATTACAAAAGGTGCCAATCCTAGGATTTATATTAACTGATCAGTTTCGAATCCTGAGTTAGGAATTATCAGTTTCGCTGCCCTGCATTGAGACCTCTCAAGAGCATCAAATATTAAGTTATATGCACATCCATGCCAGCTCGACATCACAGTAGTCCAAATTGTGGATCCAATTCGAATGGACCCTATATATTTGCACTATATGTACTACCTATTTGATTTATTTAAAGGGCACAGCCATTGTATGATAAATATGCACATTCTTCCTTCAAGTTTCAGCAGCCTTTGATGTCTGTTTCATGAATCATCAACAGTGTGAAAAAGTAGTTTCATTCTTAGTTATTGACGGTAGAAACAGCAGTAGACTTGCCCACTATTCTGCTGCTGCACCCAAAAATTAAAAAAGATTTGGCTTCATGTATTTAGTTTGATATTCTATGAAACAATTAAATTCAGACAATACAATGATTTCAGCAATATTGTCCACTGGAAATTATGTATTCAGTCTGACAAATGAATGGGCTATTAACTAATTCAAGTAAAATAAGTATCCTGTAAGCAACTATACGCTATAAAAATTTCAAACAGCAAGCTGGCGAGGGGTTGTTGCGTATACGTATTTCTAGTTTAGTTATTTAATTAGATTGATGTCTAATTATGAAGCAATGAAATTCAGAACAACACAAGCTTGATAGTTTAATGGCTCTCAGAGATCCATGTAGTGTCTACTATAAGCCCAGTTGATTGGCAAATTAATGGCTTATATCTATTTTTAAGTAAAATATAACTAATTAGCACTACGCTACTGTATCACTGCGGGTGATGGGTGGTTGCGTGCACGTATTTCTAATATTACTGATATATGCCCTACCTCATGATTGAGTTGTCCGTGTATCCGGAAATGAAGAGAGGCATCGCAGTTAGGTTTTTAGAACGACAGTAAAGTTCCTTGCCTAGATAGTCTTCGTACGTACATAGTTTTGAAATATTAGCACCTGAAACAATTATCTTAGTTATAATTAATGTTTAATTACGGTAATTGTTATAATAAATGGAATATTTTCGTCGAAAAAGTCACATTTTTACTATTTCATCCGATGATCCGATTTGCTTGGTTACTCAGCTAAGCGTACTTTTTGATTTTTTGTTCAAGATAGTATACGGCAATCGTGGCCTTCCAGCTCCTTATCGTTTCCCACCACGATTAGACATTAAATTGTCATTACACTTTACTAATTACAATTCGTCCAAAAATAACCCACCAAAATGAAAATAACAAATACTAATCGAATAAATCTTTCAGCTTTGTCAGCTTTCGCTTCGCTTTGATTTTGGATTTCGAATAAAAAATCGAAAAGTACGCTGGGCTGAGTAACCAGGCAGATCGTGACATAGCCCCTTTAATAATAAATAAATGTAATTACCATATTCATTCGACTTCGTCAGACGTCCTTCAAAAATAACCAAGAAAAATATCACAAATACTCTCCAGTCCATCCTGAGGTATCTTGGTTGAGATGACTCTCCAAGTAACTGCAGAAAGTATACACAATTAAGGCAAAATTAGAAAATTCGGGAAGTCGCATTCTCCAGGGAACTCGATAAGTCAACAAGTCATGCAAATATCATCGTGCCTCTCCTCTTCGAAGATGTCTGAATATCACCTTCACCTATTAATTTTTCCGGAAATATGTTGCAAAAATCGTCGGAAATGAAATTAAAAATTCCACTTCTCCATAACTTCCGCCGGCCGTGTAAGCTCAACAGGATTTTCCTAGCAAAAAGCTGATAGGTCACTGAGCATGTTTCGCAAACAGTTTATAACCTGAATGTTTTACCCTAAATTGCTAAGAATGTGAGGGACAGTAATATTAAAGGCAGTCGAATTAAAATGTTAACTTATGTCATTAAAATTAATTTGTAAACAAAACCTTATGGTTCACAGTTGACCGTAGACACGTCCTAATAGTTAGTTCGTCGATTAAACAGTGTGAACGGTTTAATTTACAGTAATAAACTTAACGGTGATATTGCCAACATCAATGTTCGGTTGCAATGATTGTTATCCCAAATTAAACGTCCATTTCTATAACCTAAAAACCGAGGCAGCTGTTTGTCAAATTTCAATTCTATAATTGAACCTCGAAAGGAAAAACGTTTATTTATAATCCCAACCGAGAATTTAACGTTTTTACCAACTAGTCGTATTGTGTAGCTGATGAAGCTGAAATTATTCCTAAGGCCCTGTTCACACCACATATTCAGAATGATCTCAGATCGATCTGAAGCGAAGCCATCTAAATGTTAACAGTCGAATGAAATTTGAGATCGATCTCAAATTGATCTTGTCTGGTCAATCTGAGATCAATTTATCGCTATGAACAGGACCTAATTCCTAAAACTCTGATATATACATTAAAAGATTCACCACGTTCATCGTTAGTCCATTTTTCAGAACTAAATATTGACAATTAGTAATTCAATTGGCGTTCAAAAATCTACTTTAATTTTTAGCGATAAGTCGATTCGAATCTGACACTATAGACCTCTTTCATAATGAGGACGATATAAATATTCCTTTATGTATATCTTAATAATCATTTAACCTGCATATCCTTTATCTCCTCGGCAATTTAAAAAAATATTTGCTTCCTAACGTTATACAGGCAATTTACATGCATATAAACTGATAAAAGGATATTTAGTATGCCATTATGCGGCTGAAAATTCGGTTGCCTTTATGCTAACTCTTGGTGCAAACAAACGCATCAATATTTATTTAAAATGAGAAAACTCCTGCTCACCAACCAGCTTCAGTTACCAGCTTTAATGCTCAGCGATAAACGATTATTCAATATTCCCTTTGATGTCGATAAATAGATATTTTCCAAAATTTACTTTGAGACAAAAATATTGTCTACATCCAAAAGCGAATTAACGAACAAAGACGGGATATGGACACAAGATGTTTGCAGGTTGTATGAACTTTTATTTAAATTTTGGTTATCTAATTTATTCATACACGTCAGAAGAACAATTATGGCTGGTTGTGGCCAAATTGGACTTATCTGTAGCTAGATAATTTTAGGTGGATCGGCCATGCATGTAGGATGTACGGTGTACCTTGGCATTATATAGTCGACAACACACCGATTTTATTCCTCAGGGAGGCAGCACACTATTCTTGACACTTCTTGGGTTTCCAGTGCGTAACTCGTGCTCAGTCTCTTTGTCGAGCTATTTATAGATGACGAATATTTCGATTTGTTCGAGTTTGAGTTTGTCTGTCTGTCTGATGGACGCACTTTCCGGGGGTGAAACTGCGCATGTTCTATTTGCACGCTGTCTTCCCAAACTGTGGAACTAGACCACAATCGACAATGTCTTAGTTCAAGGAGACAACATGTTCCTCGTGAAGGATTTCTGTCGACGTGTCATTGAACATGCAACTTACAAACTGACAACTGTTATTTGTTGCCGTTGGTAATTATAACACATTAGACAAGTCAAACAACTCGTGCGTTAGACGTTGTAAAGTTTACTTTTTCTCAACCAAACGTTCGAAGAGGAGTATAAATATGAAAAAATATAATTTGGTCGCCATCTTCAAAAACAGCATCGTAATTTAACGCAAATAAGTTGAACGTTTTCTTGACAAATAAACAACCCTACAAGCTCTCTTATACCTTAAAACAAAGATAATTTATCTGTCTACAATATACGCAAACGTTATTATGCTACCTAAATTAGTTTTTTTTAAAAAGCGCAATATCGAACATGCCTTGATATTCGTGATATGTCATATTCGTATTAAAGCGCGGGGTTTACACGGAGCGCTTCGAAAACATATGTTAACATTAGGGACTGATCGTTTATTACGTTTGAGGGGTGGGGAGGCGGTGGTTTTTAAGGGAGGAGGGTGATAAAATTTTTAAACATGCCTATTTTAGGGGGTAAATGTTTAGTTCACTAAAATAAAAGAGGGGGTGGGGATTAAAATGTTGAAATTGCAAACTATATGGAAAGAGAAATTATTTGTAAGAGTCTGAAGAGACGATAATAAATTCTGGCCTTTATTTGACTTTTCTCGAACGTTTGATCTATTCTCTTGCCAATTCAAAGAGTATTTATCACTTTCCTTTGACTTGGCGGTCGCCATATTGGATTAAATAAATATCTAATGGTTTCCGTGTTTGGATACTGTGATCCAAACACGCGGGAAGTTGCGAGACTGGAGAAAAGCGTAAAAAAACACGAGCCGCTAGGCGAGTGTTTTTTAGCTTTTCGAAAGTCGAGCAACTAACAGTGTCCAAACACGGAAAAACCATTAGGTATTTATTTTATAAAATAAAATAATACAAGAGAACGAGCAGCAAAACTAAGAAAAAATTTGGCGGGAAATTTCCGTGTTTGGATAGCCTGATCCATGAAACACGGGTATTGACCAATCAGCGCCTGCGTAGCATACATGTTATTTTATAAAGGGGAATCTAGTACGTATTCCTTATAAGGAGGCGCAAATAGAAGGCATTGACAAGCAAATATAGCGAATTAATGAGCAAATAGCTGACACATTGAACCCACGTACGCCGTTGCCTCCTAGTTAATTGGATTGTAAACTGACCCCAAAACAACACAGTTCCTAACCCTCTGGCAAACGTTTTCTTGAGAAATAAACCACCCCAAAGCTATCAACACATCAAAGGAGAGTTAAATGATCTATTTACAACATACGTACAGCTTTTCCCACACTCTCAATTTCAAAAAGGGAAAAGGCCCTGGGAACGAGGTTGCAATGAGCCCAATATTACAACATATTTAAGTCAAGACCGAATGTCGAGCCTAATATTGCAAGTCGAGACTTAAATATTTTATAATATTGGGCGAAGATTAATCCAATTGGTCTTTTATTATATGGAACAAAATATCTTAACATAAAGTTGTTTCCCTTCGCACGTAGACAGTCAAAAGGTTGCTGGTCATCAAAAAGAACAATAAAAAGACTCGAAAAAACACATTACGTTCCGCGAGAAAGTACTTCAACCAATGAAATTTCGATTTAGATAAAATGCGCGCGAGTGACGTTGCTTTTCACGTGAACAGCCCGTCTAAATAGTCCAAAAGTTACTGCCCAATATGTAGCTGCACTGCGAACTATGTTGAACCGTGTAGCTTTGTTTTTTAAATAGAAACTAATGTCACAATCCTTTTGAAATACAGCAGATACAGGCATGTACGTAAAAGTTCTTTTAAAATTTAAATTTCTGATGTAAAGGACTGATCGTTTGCTAAGTCTCAGGGGGGCGGTTGTTTTTAAAAAAAGTCAATAAAATTTACACCCCCGATTTATTTTTAAATAAAAAACAACCCACCTGTTTAACTATGCATTAGATAAAATAATTACCTCCCCCTCCAAAGCTATTTCACAGTCTGATACAGGAATAATTTTCGAGTCAAACAGTCGATTTCAAAGGAATTGAGATGTCCTGGTGATGAGGCCGGGTTTTTAAATATAAAGAACTGGGCACTAGTCTGTTCCTGTCAATATGGCATATGTGCTTCTGGTACGTATTCCATATAAGGAAGTGGCCTGCGAGCAAATACAAGGCATTGACAAGCAGATAATATTACTTATTGGATCTTCTGAGCCCAATATTACAAAATATTTAAGTCGATAATTAAATTTTTTTTGGCGATACCGTAGGTCGAGCCCAACTTAAATATTTTGTAATATTGGGCGAAGATGAATCCAATAAGTGTTTTATTATATCGAACAAAATATCTTAACATAAATAAGTTTCTTCGCACGTAAACAGTCAAAAGGTTGCTGTTCAATATGTTGCTGTCCTACATCGTAAAATATTGGACTGTCACGTGATACTAATAGCGACAATTGATTGGACGATTACATGTGAGGGTATAATAAAAGGCATTATTATACCAGCCTGCGAGCAGGCTCTCTGCGGTTGGGGGAGGGCGGGTTGTGGCGACCCCAACCCGCGCTGCCCCAACATGCAGAGAGCCTGCGAGCAGGCTATTATTATACCCTCACATATAATCCACCAATCACCTGTCTCTATTAGCATCACGTGGCAGCCCAATATTTTACGATGTAGTTAGACATTGTTTACATTTATATATCCAAATTTAATACTATCATTGCTTACAATAAATAGGGTATTAGCTTTTACTTCAATATAAACATAGCTACATTCGTTGCATTTCAAATTGCGGTATATAGTATATTCATACGTTACACTGCGTACTTTAACATACACAAGCCCAAGTAGCCTGTAGCCCGCGTTAACGCCAATTCCCGTTCGTTTGTTTGATTTGAAATATGACCGCACGACCGCCACAAAATATTACAAACGTGAAGTTCGATTTGGCTAAATTGTCGCTTGATCATGGAAAATTTATAACTTCGCTAGGCTTGCTCCTTCGAGTAAATGTTGTTCGAATTATATGTATGGTGTTCAAACATTGAATTTTGTTATTTTAATATTACAAGACTATAATAATGATCGCCTTGATATGTGGTGCATATTATACAGTCTATTTATTTGATCCTCTATATGCTATAGAAATTTCTAGCATCATTCTGCTGGCATGCCTGATCCTGAACACTGTTCCAACCTCGTACAACTCCAGAGCCAGCATTTCACTTCTGATAAGAACTCCTAGTATTATACATATTACGCCAAGGCGTATCTCATTGAGACTGTTCTTGATTTGAAACATGAATTGCAACAGATAAGTGCTTTCAAGTATCAATGATCGATATAATTATAACGATCGGCACATGATTTTTATTCCAAATTTATATCTATAATATATAAACATATATAACTTCGTTGGATAACCAACGATGATGTCGCTAGACTGGAGAATCGAAAAGATACAAAACGCTCAAAATGTAAAAAGTGAGAGTATAAAGGAAAGACGCGATCATGCAAGGCTGATCGATTATACTTATAGCGGTGGTCTTATACATTCATTATTGGAAAAAATCCATTTTTCAAAATGGTAAAATTTTGCATCTGTGTTGATCCCTCTTTCATTGTGGCATGTTATTTTTACTCTCTGAGTTATGCGGAACAGTTAAATATTTAAAAAGTAACCTATCTCTTAAATTGCTACATAGCAACCACCATAGCAACGCATTGTTGTCTTCAAATTCAAGTGATTAGTCAGTATTCTGTTGACCAAAATAATGAAATAATATTGCTGATCCACCTCTCCTTCAGTACATTACTATTTGATACCATTTAACTTATATTAAATGAAGTATACTCACTTCAACTACATGGGAATCAGTTGGTTTGTTTGTACGCCATCTTGTATTCAGTGAGAAAAAGCTATAGTGAAATATCATTGTTTAAATTGCAGATAACTTGATATAAAATGCCTAAACAACGTACTGGCTATTCCAAAAAACAAAAGTTTTGCGGAAATCAGCATTCAAACAGAAAGCGTTCACGAACGAGCGAGAGTGCCTCGACAACATTGAGTGGAGAAAATGTGCCAACGACACAGTCTGCAGAAACCACGTTTGACACTTCAATGTCGGTATCAGTAAGGAAAATCAATTTAAGTAACCAGGAGATGTCAGAATTAAGTGAAAATGAAGTGAGTGGCTACCGTTTTGTAAACCTTGAAATTTTCAGAGTGTTACCATGCAAGGAATGCTTTGAATTCCAGTTGATGCTTGTTGAAGATGATTCCAAGGATAGGATAGGATAGGATAGGAAAAACTTTATTTATACACGCTAACCATTGTCAACCTAGGCTGATTTCCACAAGGGGCGTGTAAACTATCAAAATTACAAAGATATAGTAACATAATATACACTGTAAAAGTAGAACAGTTGAAATAACCACAAAGTTGGTCATCTCAGATTCGATTGAATCTGAGATAACCAACCCCATGGTCACTCCAACTGCTCCGCTCGTACTGTGTAGTAGAAAGTTATAAGTACAAGAATATAAACTATAGAAAATAATATACAGTAAAACAAATCTATTTACAAGTCTTTTATGCGATGTTATTCAAAAATGTGAGTAGCAATTTTAGTTTGAAAGGACATGAGGGAGTTGCTCTCCCTAATTTGTTTTGGTAAAGAGTTCCATTTTTGTGCCCCATCAAACATGAAACTTTTTTTCATGCTATTTGTACGTGGCTGTGGCAAGCAAAGAGTACTTTCAGAATCTCGAAGTTCATAACTGTTCATTTTACTTTTGAAAGCAAACAGATCAGTTAGTGAATTCGGACCCATTTTATTCAACAGCTTGTACATTAATTTTGACTTAGCCTTTATCCTTTCCGTTTTAAGTGGCTTCCAGTCTAAAGCATTTAGAGCAACCATATGATCTACATCATTGCTCATATTCATTATGAGTCGAGCAGCTCTGTTTTGGAGCTTTTGGAGGCTTTTGGATTGTGTTTCACCAAACACGTCCCATACTTCACAGCAATAAGTAAAGTATGGACGCACAATTTAATTATATACAGAAACAAGTGTATCTTTCTCAACAAATTCTTTCATTCTACGAAGAGCTGATATTCCTGATGCTATTTTCTTGCAAATGTTATCAGTATTATTCTTCCAAGATAAACACTGGTCAATAGTCACTCCAAGAGTTTTGCAATCATAAACTTGTTTAATTGGTGTGTTTCCTATGACAACGTTTAGCTGCTTATTTGAAATACTTTTTATCATTGGTTTAGATCCAATTAATATAAATTCAGTTTTTGGCCACATTTAAACTTAGTTTATTGGCAATTAACCATTTCCTGAGGTTTTCTAAATCAGAATTCATAGCAGCTTCAACATAATTTATAGATTCTCCAGCAACTGTTAGGTTTGTATCATCCGCAAACAGTCGTGGTTTTGTTTTGTTTAAACAATGTGGCAAGTCATTAATAGATAACAAAAAGAATAAAGGCCCTAAAATTGAGCCTTGTCGCACACCACATTTAATGAACCGCTGTGATGAAATAGTTCCGTTTACCTGGCATTTCTGAGTTCGATTAATCAAGTACGATTTTAGTAGGGATAGAGCATCTTTTTTTACACCATAACATTCTAGTTTTTTTAGTAAAATCTGGTGGTCAACAGTATCAAATGCCTTTTTTAGGTCAATGAGTACTGTTAAGTTAAATAATTTTTTGTCAATATTCATATACCAACTATTAGTACAGACTAATAATGCTGTAGCAGTTGAATGAAATTTGCGAAATCCAAATTGGCAATCATTAAGTAGTTCAAATTTGGTAAAATAATCATATAGTTGGTCAAATGAAATTTGCGAAATCCAAATTGGCAATCATTAAGTAGTAAAATTTGGTCAAATAATCATATAGTTGGTCAAATAATCATATAGTTGGTCATAACTTTGCTTACAGTTGGCAAGACAGAAATTGGTCTGTAGTTACCAGGTAAATTTTTTTGGCATTTCTTATAAAGAGGTGATCTACCCTTGCCATTTTCCATTCATCTGGAAAGGTGCATAGTGTAATAGCCTGATTATAGATATATGTTAATGAACTGGAGACAGCAGGTGCTGCTAGTTTTAAAATTTTACTTGAAATCTTGTCAATGCCAGTGGCTTTTGCACTAGAAAGGCCACATAAACTTTGTTGGTAGTAATCGACTCAAATGCAGTGAATTCTGATTTACCTTTCTTAATATAATCTTCGAAATTGAAGTTTGAGGTGTCAATTTTGCTAGCTAGGTCAGAACCAATATTTGAGAAAAATTCATTGAAGCCTTCAGAAATGTCTGCGGCATTTGTTAGATTTTCCCCACTTACATTTAATTCATTTACTTTTGTTGGTTTGTTTTGTCTGCCTAGTAAGTTGTTTATTGTTTTCCAAGCCTTTTTTGGATTATACTTTTGACCAGCGATTCTTTTGGAGTAATAATCTTTTTTGGCTTTCTCAGTTCTATATTTACCTTATTTCATCTTGTTTATACACTATCCAATCACCTTCAAGGTTTTGTATAATGGCTTTTCTCTTAAATTTATCTCTTTTATTTATAAGATTTTTTATCTCACTAGTAATCCAAGGGACTTTTTTGGATCTGATCTTTTTTTGTTGAATAGGAGCATGCTTATTTAGTACTTCCTCAAACAGTTTCTTCCAAATCTCCCGCATAGAATTTGGATTATCTGCGAGAAAGTACACATATTCCCAATGTTGACTAAGCAAGTCTTCAACAAATTTTTGGCTATCAAAGTGTTTCATATTTCTAATTTCCACTATGTTTTCATCTTGCTTTTCAGAAGCACGAATTTTTCTGATAGCATATATCAAACTGTGATCACTGATTCCTGTATGAATAACACCAGAGTCTGAGATTTTTTCTGGTGAATTAGTAACAAAATGATCAATGAGGCTGGAAGTTGTCATGGTTACCCGTGTAGCTTCCTTAATTAATTGTGACAATTGATACAATTCATACAGTGATTTTATTTTCTTGGTTTGTGTATCAGATTTTGTTTTAAGCATGTTGCAATTTAAATCACCAAGAATATACATTTCTTTATTTTCATCATCAATTGCTTTGATTAAATTTTCAAATTGTTCAAAGAAATCTTGTGGTGAATTTGGTGGTCGATAAATAGTTGTAACAAAGAATGGTTGACTATGTTGCTTCATAATTTCAACACAAACTGCCTCCAATTCAGAGAATCAGATCATTTCTTATTTTATAGTTGATGGAGCTACGCAAGTAAATACAGACTCAACCCCATTTCTTGATCTGTCTTTCCTAATAATATCATAGTCATTAAGGTCAACAATACATCAGTTATACTTAGATCAAGTCGTGTCTCATTAAAACCAATCAGGTCAATGTGTTTGTTGGTTCATTGAGTAACGTATTTCATCAATCTTTTTAGGCAGACTGACAATATTGAGAAAGAGCCATTTTGAAACCTCTTTCATTGGGAATAGAATTAAAGGCTGGTGAAAAAATCGCTACCCACATTTTCATTTGACAGATCTATATCAACTACTTTCTCAGTACTTGACTGATATATTTCAGATAGTTTGTCCACTCTTTGTTCCGATGTCCTGCTAGCTGAAAAGAAGCCTGATCACTCCTTGCCTGTATTTGTCTAGCATAACTAGCTCTTGTGGACTTTAAGAAAGTGCAAAAGGCACTCCCCAAAGCTCTAACCCTACATTGTTTAAATGCAAATTTGAGTTGTTCAACAATGATTTGTTTATATCATTGTTATTAATATAATAAATATTTTGCTCTAAACATAAATTTGAAATTAAATTGTTATAATATTCTATTTTACTTGTAGGAACTCGTCCATCGTACCTTTCGATCACACTGGATACAGCTACTCTTTCTGCTCGAATCTTCAGTTCTTCAATGAGCTTTTCCATGTTCGTTGCCACCTTGTCTGCATCCTCTCGCACTAGATCATTGGTTCCAACATGTATTATGATGGTATCATACTGGTCATCTTGGCAATTTTCTTTAAACTTTTGGGTTAATTGCGATACCGTGGCACCACTGTACGAGTGGCAAACAGACTTGCCTCTTGCTGCTCGCTCAATCTTCTTGTCATCAATATGTTTTACCATAGAGTCACCAATGACCAGTGTCTTCTTGATGGTATTTTCTGCTTACTTTGGGTGTCGAGGTGTTTGTTGGTTGATGGTGTTTGTTGGTTGCTTTAGCTGTTTAGGCTTTCTTTGTTTTCCTTCCGGCTTCTTCACTTTATGGAACTTCTGCTTCTGTTCATTCCTGTAGTCATCTATTTGTATGGTGATGCTATCAGCTTCGACTGGCAGGCTGTTTCTCTCAGCAACAGGATCTTCATCTCCCAGAGTGGCAAAACGATTCTCAACCGGTGTTGTAGCAATAGGGATTGTGGGAATCCTGGTGCTCTGTCTTGATTCAACTTGAATATATTCATTTTGTTTGATGTCCAACAATTTCTTAATGTTTTCATTTTCTTCTTTTGACATCGTCACAGTTGATTTCAAACTCTGGATCTCAGCCGCCATTAGATCGTTTTTTGTAACCAGCACCGTATTCACAATTATTTCATTTTCCGAGCTTTCCTCGAGTTTATTTAGTTGGTCGACTGATTCTTCGAGAATGTTGTCATCATTCGCTTCAGTTTGCTCTTGGGCACGGATTTTCAGGCTATTTAAAAGTGCATGGGGTATGCCTCTTGTCTTTCAAGCGCATGGGTATGCCTCGTGTCTTAGCTTAGTCATTGTTTTGAAATTAATAGGAGAATAATCTTTGCCATGAGGTCAATTGGTTGTGCGAGGTTATCAACATTCGGGACATTTTGTTCTACCATGAGCATGCCACCACCAGTTGGTCCAAGGGCATTTAATTATCACACCAAAGCTTTACTACGTACCGCGAAAGCTGTTGCTGAAGCAAGCATGCAAGATGCTGCCAAAAAAATTCACAATTTGAAGTTCAGAACTTGATGAGGATGAAATTATTAAAACAGCTGTTTCATGTGATGGAACGTGGCAAAAGAGGGGTTTTTCATCGTTGCACGGTTGTGTTACTGTCATTTCCATGGAAACCGGATAAGTTGTCGAACTCTTTAAAATTGGGAGGGTATGATGCTGTGGCCCACTTTAACATTGGTGGATAGGCGACTATTAAGGTTTTAGAGGCCTTGGGAATGAAACCAGTTGTCTTTAGTCATGCTGGAGTCGACCGAGCGGATTGCCTTATGGTAAAAAAGCAGAACTATAAAGAGAAATAATCCGCTAAGAAGCGCAGAAAGGTGCTTAGAGGCCAACGAAAGAAGGTGGGGGACAAGAACAAGCAAAATGAAGGTGAATCCTATGCTACTGGATTATTTTGAGAGGTTGTGATTTTTTCTGCATTTGTGCTGCACTGTATATTATTAAGAATATTTTCTAAAAAAAACTTTAAGCTTCATTTTCTCATATTGCCCATTCCTGAGATGCCAAAAAAATCACCTGACTTATTATTCAATATTTATCCAATCAAGGTCATCTTTTCAGTAATTTATTATTACTAATTGAACAATGATGTGAAGCTAACAAATCCCATAGCTGACAAATAGAATACTGAGTAAAGCTCTATTATTTACTTTCATTTACCCCGATTTTGTCATATATATTCACAAAAAATTGTAAAAAACTTTGGCATATGCTTTTAGTCCACGTTTACACTATATCGGACGATTTTTTGTCCGGTACAATGTTATACCGGTACAGGTCTGTTTACACTGTACCATTTACTTTATTATCCTCTTTAGCGTGCGTTTACACTGTACCGGATAAATATGCCCAGGCGAGACAACATGGCCTTTTGCTCATGCGCAAAATAACCACGTGCGCAAGTAAAAAATGGCGGCGAAGAAGGGGATATCTAAAGAACAACAAACCAGCAACTTTACTTGAACAGACGATGAGTTATCTCTGAGGGTACATAATGCCGTACATAATGCTATCTGCACAAAATGAAGCTTCATCAGTAAGCCGGTTATGCCAAGAAACATGGCAAGCAATGCAACAGCTTGTTTCAACCTGATAATTGCTTTCTTTACATAAAAATACAGCAAACAAAAACTTCACTACTGTATCACCATTTTGGTCGCCATTTTACATGTCGAAAACTAGTTCCCAATCCTTCAATAATCGTAAATTGTGGAAAACGTACGAAAATCTTACCGGTTACAGTGTTTATACTATACCGGTACGCCACCGAACCGTACAAGTACAGAAACTGTTCTTTTTTGAGGTACAAAATTCGTACGGATAAGCGATACAAAATTCGTACGGATAGCAGGTCCCAGTGTAATCAAAAGGTCTAACAGGACGAAATATTATCCGGATCCAAATTCGTCCGGTATAGTGTATACGGGGCCTTAGATGTAATATTTTTTTTAGCTTCACATCATAGATAGATGCATTTGGCATCTATTAAAAATGTTTTTAAATCTGTCTGAATTTTACTTTTAATGTAATCATTTTTGGTGCAAGTACTCAATATTGCGCAACATGAGGGTGTCACTTGGTTACCATGGCAACAACATATTAACTGACCAATTCAATATCATCTACTTATCCTCTATAATTTGAAACTCAAATATGCTCTAAAAACTTAAATAGAAAACAAATTGTTTTCAATGTATAAGACCACCTATCCCAGACGTTTCGCTTATTCAGGCTTCATATATTACACTGAAGAAGCCTGAATAGGCAAAGCGTCTGTGAATACAAGCTATAATCGATCTGTCTGGAGTTTGCGTCCTTCTTTTATATTCTCACTATATATATATATATATATATAATATATATATATATATATATATATATATATATATATATATATATAGAATGGTATTTAAAATGATTGTTTCATTACTATACTTACTTCCATTTTCCAAGGGTTTACGCCTGTTAGATCGTAACGCGGGTCACCCATTATGTGCCGTAGTGCGGCTTCGGTACGGGACAAACATCCGATGCTTTTCTAGTAGATCTTGGAGAGTGAAACAAACACTCACAAAAATATCGATATATATATATATATATATATATATATTATATATATATATATATATATATATATATATATATATATATATATATATATATATATATATATATATATATTATATATATATATATATATATATATATATATATATATATATATATATATATATATATATATATAATATATATATATATATATATATATAATATATAATATATATATATATATATATATATACGAAAGTATACAAAATATACAAATGTGCCCTACCGGCTATCACCCATATGGCTTAATTGTAACACATCAAGTCCTTTGACTGTGATGATGTATATACCTTTTTGATGTGCTTGGCTTATCATCAGTTACACTGTGCTGACGAGCTCCAAGAGAGCGAAACAGCTGTCCACAGTTGCTGATGATAGCCAGACACTGCAATTATGTTTTGTCATTTCAGCCAGTAAAAGTGGGGCAATGCACACTGAGTTGTTATAGACTTTTACATTCTGATGGTTTATAATTTATGCAGTGTGGTATATCCCACATCAAGTCATTTGACTGTGATGATGTATATACCTTTTTGATGTGCTGGCTTATCATCAGTTTACACTGTGCTGACGAGCTCCAAGAGAGCGAAAAAGCTGTCCACCAGTTGCTGATTGATAGCCAGACACTGCAATTATGTTTTGTCATTTCAGCCAGTAAAAAGTGCGCAAAATGCACACTGAGTTGTTATAGACTTTTACATTCTTGAATGGTTTATAATTTATGCAGTGTGGTATACCCCACATCAAGTCCTTTGACTGTGATGATGTATATACCTTTTTGATGGTGCTGGCTTATCATCAGTTACACTGTGCTGACGAGCTCCAAGAGAGCGAAACAGCTGTCCACAGTTGCTGATGATAGCCAGACACTGCAATTATGTTTTGTCATTTCAGCCAGTAAAAGTGGGCAATGCACACTGAGTTGTTATAGACTTTTACATTCTTGATGGTTTATAATTTATGCAGTGTGGTATATCCCACATCAAGTCCTTTGACTGTGATGATGTATATACCTTTTTGATGTGCTGGCTTATCATCAGTTACACTGTGCTGACGAGCTCCAAGAGAGCGAAAAAGCTGTCCACAGTTGCTGATGATAGCCAGACACTGCAATTATGTTTTGTCATTTCAGCCAGTAAAAGTGCGCAATGCACACTGAGTTGTTATAGACTTCTACATTCTTGATGGTTTATATATATATATATAGATATAGATATAGATATAGATATAGATATAGATATAGATATAGATATAGATATAGATATAGATATAGATAATATATATATATATATAGATATAGATATAGATATATATATATATATATATATATAGATATAGATATATATATATAGGTATATAGATATATAATATATAGATATATATATAGATATATAGATATATATATATATAGATATAATATATATATATATATATATATATATATATATATATATATATATATATATATATATATAAATATAT